>JAUTBW010018895.1:0-11605 GCA_032361425.1 Peltospira smaragdina
TTTTTTTTTTTTTTTTTTTTTTTTTTTTTGTTTTTTTTTTTTTTTTTTTTTTTTACATTAGTGATGTTAAATACCACTAGAGGTTATTTTAAACCATTGTTTAGATCAAAATGTTCTTTAACTTTATGAAGATGCATTGGTGTCAAATAGCATATATTTTTAAACCATGCAAAGTTCAAGTTTGTTCAAATCAAAATATTATTTGACTTCAAATAAAAACAAATAAAATGATTTTAAGTAGTGTGTATTTTAAACCAGTGAAGATCAAGCTCCTTCAGACCAAAATTGTTTTCAACTTCATGCAGGGGAGATGTCATACTTAGCATATACACGTGTAACATAGAGTACATTTTAAACCATGCAAGGTTCAACATCTTCAGAACCAATGACAATCTAATGTTTTTAATATATTTTACACACATTTACTTAATGTGACAACATACAGTTAACCGGTAATTTATATTTAGTTTATGGTACTCACTGTACTTCTGAGTTTGTATTGGTCTATTAGGGCTTGATGTAGAAATAATTTATATATATTTATAAACCCACAATTAGCTACTTCTAACAGTTTTAAGTGTTCAAATATAGTCACTTTGTATTCTAAATATTTTTGGGGTGTTAGGACCAGTCCATTGCTTTAAGGGGAGTCCTTTTGTTCAGACTGAATTTTCATAAATATAATTATTTACGTTTTACTCACTGCAACTGATTTGAAAGTGTTGATGACTTAAACTAACAGAAATTTAAGTTATTAAAAAACTAAAACATTTATTGATGTGCTAACAGGAGTCAGATAACATTGAGAACAATTTATAAACTCTTCATTATGCAACAATATGTTTGAAAGAAGCAGCTTGAACATCGGTCTGTAATATGTGTTTGTCTAAATGTATGTACCAAAAGCATGGTGCTCGTGTGGTAGTTACGGCATGTGCATGCATGTTGATATGTATTGTACAGGAATTTCATTGTGCATGCTTTGGCAGATAACTAGTCCATGTACAGAGTGCAACATTTCAAATGTATCTGCCATTTTATTATTCTTACTTTTCTGTTTGTAAGAGATAATTGTACTTATTTAACTTCATGTTTTAAATAGTCCCAGTTGCATGACATTTAATGTATTTAAATTATTTATTGATAATGTTAAGATAGTCATTATAACTTTCTAACCATAAAATTAGTTTTACTTTGCTCAGGCTAGGTTTAGTAAAGGAAATTGACACAGTGGTTTGAATTGATGGATTCACTACTAGGGGTACCAAAAATTGGGAATAAATTCATTGTTCATTTTTGCTTCAAACACTAAACTGATTAAGGTACTACAGAATATAGCAGGGAATGCGAAAAAAACCCAACACTAAACAGTGTGTGTAATATTGCAGTAAGTTGACTCAGTTTATAATATTAAAAAAAAAAGTGCCATGTTTGCATAAAGATGCACATACAAAGTGAAAATATCAAAAATCAAATATGAAACAATGTGTAAGAAATTAAATGTGCATTTATATATTAAAGAAAAATAACTTGTTAGTTGGGGGAAAAGAAATTCAGTATCCCATGGCTTTAACAAGTTTCCCATATATTTGAACAACTCTCACTATAATAAAAAATAGTAAAAACCAGGGGATTAAGATTTTTAATGACATTAAAATTGTTAGATTAAAGATGTTTTCAGTTTTATGGTAGTTAGCTTAGCATGACGTATTGAACATTTTGGATATTATTCCTGGTTAAGAAAAATGAATTCGGATCAGTTAAGCATACTTGTTTTGCATCCATGTTATTATATGTCTGTTTTCTTCCAACCTTCATATTTAACTAAGTGTTCCCTATGACTGTTAAATTTTGACTGTTTTTCCTCCATGTTTTATATGACATTAACTTATATTTGATACTTTTATATGAGAGGATAGATTTTGATGTATGTGTCAGTTACTTATTGATGCTAGCAGAAACTGGTGCAATATCTGAGATTTATTTAGCCATATTCAGTTTGTTTTGAGATGTTGAATGTTGTTAAAGCAGTATACAGCAGTGATGTTGGTGTTTATAATTAATCTTTAGCTTTACTTAGTGTTTTGAATGTTCTTAGCTATTTGTCAGTACATAATGGATTATTATTACTAAATTAATTTGTACATTATTTTTAATTTATCCAAATTTCAAACATTATTGCACAAAGTTGTTAATCTTTCTATCATTGAATTTCTTTAGAGTAACATTCATAAAAATGGTTTGATAAAGGTTAATATAGTTTTAAAGTGATACTTAACTTTAAAAATTACAGTTTTAAATTAATACTGTAGTATTTCTTGCATTGGGGATATTTGAGGCAGTGGATAAACATATTTTGTAGTGATACATTTTGCTAATGAAAATTAAAAAGCTACAGTAGTATTGCATGCTGTGGAAACGTACAAAAAGGTGTTGTATTGAAGACTAGTGTGGTAGTCAGCTGTTGATCATATAAATATGTGTTTATTTGTACATCATGTGGGGCCTAACTCTTAATTAGCTTTTTTTTTAATGTAAAGATTTCAGAAATGCAAATGCTTTCTTGTAAATATTTTATTTATTCACAAATCCACGGGTTTAATATATGTACACACTTACCTTTGTGTTAATGATCTCATTGTTATCAATTATTTTGCTTCATTTCATATGGTAGTTTTTAAGTTGTTTTACATCTTCAAATGTGTTTTATTTAGATTCATGAAATTGTATATTCATGAGTAAATTATTCATGTAATTGTTTTAGTGCATATTTATTTGTAAAGTTGTTTAATGTTACATAGATTCTTTGTCTTTGGTGTGAGTAAAGAGAACTACTGTATACTTGGTTTGAACATAACCTGTACAAATGTTTGAAAATCTAGTGATGAAAAATCATTGAAAATGTCTTCTTTTTTCCTTCTCTTGTTTTTGTAATGGCCTTTTGTTATTATTCTACTATAAGTAGTATTACTAGTACAGTATCTTATTTTTGTTGTATTATGTAACATATAATTATTTTCATTTGTTAACTTACTACTACTACTACTACTACTACTACTACTACTATTACTACTACTACGACTACGACTACGACTAGTACTATAACTATGAATATGACTACAAATATTGTTGGTTGATGATTTATTTAAATTATTTTGTTATGTTCACAAGATACATCAATATCTAGTATTCATGAATAAACTTGTTAATGTCACATTAAAAATGGCCACATTGTCAGACTGGTCTGTATTCAGGAATTAATTGTGTTCAGCAGTTGTGTTGATACATTTGAAGCCAGTTCATTAGTTTTGTAACTTCTGGAATATTTACCAATAGTTCAAATGATGTTTTATTACTGTTGTCATTTAATATCACTAATGTTTGTAATAATGGGAAATCTCATACAATCTCAGTTGTATACATTTGTACCCTGACGTTAAATACAGCTGAAAACAAGCAACCAATGGAATTAATAATAATGAATTACCATACCATACAGTGAATGTATATAAATTACGATTAGAGAGATAGATATGACAAAAAAAAATTCTGTATTTTACTATTGACCATGTTTTATCTCTCTGAGGAACCACACTGTTGGGTATTTTTATAATTATTTTGTCATGTTACTGTGTACAGGTTGTGGAAACCGTTTGCTAGGTCATCTGTTATATTTGCTTCCTTTGACAGTGTTCCATGTTGATGCTCACATTTCTAATCTGACCATGATATACAGGTTCAAGATCATATGATAGTTGACCTGCTGAATGACACCAAATAATATTATCTCTGTTTGGAAAATATATTTATTCTGACCTCAAGAAATAATCAGTTAACATATTAAATGAATTTGTTTTGCAAAATCAGAATTGGTTCATTTTCCAAATTTATAATTGAGTTTTTTTGTTTCCTTGTTATTATTTCAATTTTTTTTTTAAAAACATTAAAATTTATTTTTGTAGTGCGAAAACTGGCCATGTTTGGTATTGTTTTTATATTACAAAGTCTAAACATGGTAATCAACTTTCAAATATCAAATTGTAAGCGGCATAATTTGTTAGGACTGATGTCTTTTGATTTCAAAACAAGTCATCATCGTGTGCTATTCTGTTTTATTTCAGCAGTTTTAGAACATTTGTGTTACTGTATTGCTCAACTTATTTAACTGTCCTTGCTTGTTATAGCAATTTTATATGTTCTTTCTTTTCTCTGTTTATTATTTTAATATTTTAACAATGCTGTGATAATTATATAGCTACTGAGTTTGCAGAAGTTATTTTCTGTTTATGCATATACATGTACATCAGATTAAACCCGTCCAATGTATACATCGATTTGTGTTTTGTTGTTAGTAGTTTACATTTACTTTATTACAGTAATTGTCAATGCCAGCTCATTCTCCGCCAAAATGTGTTTTTGTTTTGTTCTGAAATGTGTGTGCTGCTTTTTATCTCACTGCTTCTACCCCATCCCAAGTATGATTTGTAAACATTACTAATAACTGTGAATGTAACTTTTAAGTTAGTTACAACCATTATACAGTATATTCATATCTTGGAAAACTAACTCAAAATCACTTGTGCAATCTTCACTATACAGGTTTTTATTAGGATTTCTTAATGTTTTAACCCTTTAAGTGACCCATGTCATACCAGTAATACTATTTTGAGAAGGAACTTGAAAGCCCTTCGGGAATACAAAGTTCTCATTTAGCACTGGGTTTTGCATAGTACTTAGAGCCAATATGCTGACAGCCTTTACAGCATTGACAGGAACATAATATATTTAAAAAAATTATTTAATGGTGCACTCAACATTTTTTATTAAGTTATATCAGTGTCAGAAACATTGTGATTTAAAAAATCCCAGTACTGATGGCTACCTGACAGGGATTGATCTCAGATCAGCCGCATGATAGATGGGCACAGTAACCATTAGGCTATCAAGGCACCCTGCATTGACAGGAACAGACATTCCAAAATAGTAATGGTTGACATTGGTTTTAGGTTTATATAGGTAATCCTGTTACTTTGGTATTAAATAACATCGCCACTAAACCACATAAATGAAAAATGCCATACAACTGGCATGAGTATGAGAAATAGGTACATTCATGCTAAACATTGTTGATAAGTGCTTTAATGGTTACTCAAAGTTACATCACCTGCAAAGTGGATTTATACATCCTTTATTGCATCCGCGCCATAAGTTACAAGAACTAAAAATAAATTAATTTTCCTATGCATGTATCAAAGATAATCACATTTTTATATCAATTATATAACTATATGTACATGTGTATTTCATCTTTTTGAAAATGACATGGAACAGACCCTACAGAAATGTTTGTGACGATTATGTGGACATAATATTTCTGTTACCAGGTAACACTGAAACAGAAGTTCTGTTTATGATGTGCATCCCTGCATTTCATGACTTCTATAAATTAGAATAAACTTTTGGTTTATTGATTTATGTGCACACCGTTCTATATTTTCTGTATCTTTATCAATGTATAATCTTTGGTTATCGACATCTTTTGACATTATTAACCTTGACAATAAGTGTACAACTTGGCTATTAATCGAAAATGCCATTACAGTGTTGATGATTTTACCTCACTTTATGATGATTAAACAGACCTCTCCATAACTGAAGAACTGCTACAGTTCGCAGTATGTTGAAAAGCAGTTCATTGTTCATATTAGAATGATACAAATGCTCATGTTCCCATTGTATACTAACTATATGTCCTTACTAAGCACCTATTTGTTTCGTATTCAATTGTGCATATTTTATTATTTCGTTAATTCTTTTTTATATGTCTTGTATGATCTTTACGTTTAGAATTGTCATGTTCTTTGGGTTCAGATTTATATAAATTTATCTTTTAAAATGTTGATAAAACCATTTTAAACCACAATCATGTTTTTTTTCCAAAAATATTTTAATAATAATTGCAGCCATACTCTTTATTCATTATTGCCAACTTCTTCAAAACTGTCATCAACTGCTTAATAAAATGCCAGCTATAAATGGCATGGATTAGTCATAGAACTTATTTATTTAATGTTGAAGTGTTTAAGAGGAGAAAAAAATAGTGTTAGGTAATTTTCAAGGAATGCTTTTAAAAGCAGTTTTAATTCAAAACAATAAAGATATTATAAAGTGAATTTTTGTTTTGATTTTCTTTCAAGCAAAGCATAATACGTGTTGCTACTGGTACCAAATGTAAAGGGTATCACAGCGTGGGTTTGTTTTATGGTTGGTGCTGGGATTTTGTTTGTTTGTTTATTGTTGTTTTGTTTGAGGTTTTTTTTTGGGGGGTAGGAGGGTGGGGTGGGTGGGGTGGGGTTGGTTGTGTTCATTTGTGGTTTTTGGTGTATTGAGGTCAGTGGGTTTGTTTGTTTTATGGGTAGGTTTCTTTGTGTGTTTTTTTTAATAATTTTATTCCAACTTTAACTTGCCCTGTGTCAGTAGAAAGCCACTGAAACAATAGTGTACTGTGATATACACTTACCTAAAAAGTGAATGTTTTTATGACACCCAGCTTAAAAATAAAATACTGTAGATCAGTGTAGTTTTGCGATGAACTATTGCAATACTTAATTTCTAAGTACAATGATTACCGGTACTAAAATATATATAAATAAAGCATAAAAATAATTTTGAAAAAAATTCAAAACAATTATAGGTAAGTAAATGGTGTCTTGTGTGCATTTCTATTTGGCTTTCCTGTAGCTTTCTATTTACTGTAAGACAACACTTGATCTCGGCCACCACACTACTGTGTGGAGAGTATTGTGATTTTACTAATACAGTCGTGGCTATGGTTGATCACTCAACGCAAAACTTAGTACCGGTAATTTACATTATACACACTTGACACATTTTTATCACTGGTTACTTGGTGTTATGTGTGTTGTTCTTTAACATAACAATGGTCAAATTAAATGCTTGTTTATAATAAAACAACTAGTTGTAACCAACAACAACAAAAATCTAAATATTAAAAAATATTATTAAAATCAACATAAACGGAAGTCAACATCAATATACATTTTCATTTATTTGGTTCTTGTATTATCATGCATATACATACTGCTGCATTAATTAAGCACAGTTAAACATGAAATTTGTAAAAAGCTAATAAAGTAATACATAATAAAGGTTTCAGCAAACTGATTTAAGCATTTGTACTTATCTATCTTAGCTGTGTTTTCAGGACGGTTGTGAAGCCATTTTAAAGGAGACAGCCTTCCATTGAAGGTGCTAAAGGTTACTTTTAGTATAAGCCTGTACCATGGTTATTCTCAATACAATACATATCTACCACTGAAGTTATTAAAGTAGAATGTAAACCTGTACCATGGTTTCTAGTCAATACAATGCCTATCTACCATTGAAGATGTTATAAAATTGTCCAGTCTTTCCGTGTTGTTTTCACGACTTTTAATTTTATCCATACATTTTTCACAGCTGTATCAGTGAGGAATGCATGAAGGCTAAATCCATCTGCTTTTGTATTGCTGCATCCCTCAACAATACATCTTTTAACCACAGTTAAACAAAACGGTCCCACAAAAAAACAACCCGATCAGCTCCATTACACACACACAGGGAGAACAGAGGGCTGCTGCAGATTGGGTTCCCTCCACTACGTCACGGGTAAAATTTTACGGAAATTCCCGAAGCGAATCTGACTAGTTTCGTTTTTCAGGGTATATTTTTAAACTGGGATTATTTCGATTAATATATATTTTTTAATTTTAAAAATATTTTTCTGATGATATTTCAATATATGTTTATTAATACAGTTCAAAATGTATGACCTCTGGAACCCTACTTTAAATGAAAATGTATAAAATGTTGATGAAGTGTACAAAGACTTAGACAAAATGTACAATATATCGGACGAAATGAACACAATGTTAGAAATTTTAGCAATCACCAAACGGTAACCAATCATTTCGTACCCAAATTGGTCATTTCGTACCATAGTCATCACGTACTATAGTCATTTCGTACCATTTACACCTATTTCGTTCATTTTCAATCCACTCCACATTTAGGGGGTAAATCTGTTTCTTTCATAATACTTTTATTCAGCGATCGTGATGTGTAGGTAGTCAAACATGGTTTATAAACACAATTGAAGGTTTTAGAAGAAAAAAAAATGTTGGCTATCTTTTAGATTTTATTTTTAGGGATTTACCTACCTCACGTTCACATAGTCAAATCCATATTTAGGCACTAAATGTGACATCAAATGATTAGGTATAATATTTTGATTTTGGGACAATTTTGGTAATGTTGCTAATTTCAGCCTATTTATTGGTATTTTGGCGGTTTAAGGGGATTTGATTTAATTTTAATGTCTTTTTTTTTCAATATGTGGGGACATTTTGGCCTGTAAATTTATGACCCACTCCTATTTTTATAGTGGGAAAATACACGGTAATTAATTTAATCCATTTAACGTTTTTTATGCAATTTTCTGATCCCCATATATTTACAAAGTTATTTTTAATGTCTCTAGGTAGTAATTATTAGGTAGGAGGCCTAGGTATAATCTAGGGGGTGGGGGTTATTATTTTTTAAATATAAAAAAATGGAATAGAGGTTTTTGTTAAAAAAAAAAAAAAAAAAAAAAAAAAAAAAATATTATTATTTTTTATTATTATTATTATTATTATTTTGTTTTGGGTATCCGGAAATTTGTATAGAATAGTAGCCATTTCCTCCAGCATCTATTTAACCCCTTCCTCATGACTTAAATTTAGTTTTACGCGCATTCTTCAAGTGCACATCAAAGGGATTCACAAATATGACCACACAAATTCACCAATGTGATACATCCCGTACAATACGTCTATATATAACCAAGAACAATAATACTCCTTGTTATTAACAATGAATTCAGTTTAATCGGTTATGTAATACAATAGACTCACTGATGTCTACATTCAGGACAAACTACTTAGATCTTCATCTGACCTACTTCTTTCCGCATCACTATTTTCATTCATAAATTCATAATGTATTCAGAACGCCTCTGCTCCTGAGCTGTACTACAATTTCACTGGTTCGTACATTATTGGGAGGGGTTTAATATGTAACCCTATGGCCATATATAGCTAATTATTGCCTTGTAAGGGCTTGCTTCTTCCCACACTCTTGATGTCACAGGAAGAGACCTTACGGCTGAGGTCAGTAGAAAGTACGCAGTGTGAGGTAAGGATATGCTATATAAGAGGACAACAGCCTGGCGAATCATCACTCAACAGCACTTTGCTTCAACACACGGCAAGAGACACGAGCATTCAGATAATAGCAGTTACCACCATGAGAGGATTAGCTCTGATGATAGCGTTCATCCATGTAAGTATTTTAGACGTTTTTACAAGAACAATTTAAAGTTACTATATCGAGAATATTTTTATTATTTAATAACTTAGAACAATTAATTCAATTTCCAAGTGTGTACAAATCACACCGTATAGTGCACTGCATTCGCTACACCACTAAGTAAAATTTACAACACACAAAAAAACCCACATAGCACTTCGAAACTGGGTCCATATTAGATACCCGCAATGAAATATGCGCACATAAACAAGCAATCACGTAATATCTCGATTTTTACATTGGCGTTGTCATTGGTTTCCAGTAAATGTAAGTGTTTGCTTCGTTAGGTAATGGCGGATTTCGTTTACACTGTTTTAGTAAGCATTTGAAAGTCAAATGCGACAGTTCGCGAGTAAATTAAAAACACAGTTTTGTTTGTATTTGAAATTAAAATTTGATTTTGTAATAATGTATAACTCGACATAGTACTTTTAAATGGAGAGGTAGAGACACATTTTATTTACGGTTATATTGGTTGAATATATTACACTGAACAAGAAAACCGGATGCCGCCACATGGGCTACTCGTTCCAGTTAATAACAAGGCATCTTTTATATGCATTGTCTTAGCACATTTCATGGCCTTTGTTACATCATTTGTGAAACAAATTAAGATACAAAGTTGAGATACTAAAGCAACAGCCTAAACGTTGGTAGCAAAGAAGTACTGTTTGAAAATGTTAATAATTGTCAGTGATTTTATTTCTCATGATCACAGTTGTCTCACACTGATATAACATTCACTGAAAAAGATTATAAACAAGCCCTATTTTATCAAAAAGAGCAAATAAAAACTGATGACAATTTGATTAGTGTATATCATTGTGATACGTCTTCTTCACAGACCACTTGGTAGACCCACTCAACTATTTCTGTTTCAGCCAGTGCACCTCATCTGGTGTAATAAACACTGTTATATATTCTATCCTGTATGTTGGATAGTCATACAAAAGATCCCTTGTTAATCGGAAAGTGTACCTATATGTCGGATGCTGGTTTCGTTCCTCACTATCATAATGGTACTCAGTCATAGTATTATGTAACTGCAAATGAATGAGTTGAGTGCGTCGTTAAATTAATCATTTTATTATCTACAAGGTACAACATAACGAGGGACATATTTATCGTACGATTTCCCTCGTGGTTATTAACAAAATCGTATGTCCTCTTAGGAATGATTGGCTGTTATTACAGTCCACCACATTCTGATTAGCTGTCATTAAAGTACACCTCATTCTGATTGGCTGCTAATTACATAATTCTGAATGCGTTTGGCGTTTGACGTCACGGCGTACAGAAGACCTTCGCTGTTTATATAAGTTGTAAACATTAGCTAGAATGTTTAAATGGCAGGACATTTTGACGGTAATAAAAAAAAAAAAAAATGTGTCCATGACAGACGATATTTACGACACTCTCGCTTGGGAAATATGATAATTTAGCCACTCGTGTCGTAAATATCGTCTGTCATGGACACTCATATTATCCATCTCCATATCTCTTTTCCTAGTTGGTTTAACGGAATCACTTTGTAGACTTTTAGATAATTAACTAAAAATGCATAAATCAACGATTAACAATTTTGGCGATATTTAAATATATTTTTAAATATATTTCAGACGACAACATTCGTCACAGGAAGACCAAGTAAGTTCAGTTTAATACTTTTAAAATACTACCATAAATGGCTGATGTTTCTCACGGTGATCTATTTCTTCTTTTCATGTTCTGTAAGCTAAGTCGTTAATATTAACAACAAAGTCCTGCATATTCATTGCAAGTAATTTATCTTTAAAAACCCTATTTATTTCAAATTAAACAAGTAACTCTGAAAACACACTTTTTAATTAAGAAGCACTTTGAAATAAATCGAAAATCGTATGCAACTAAATAAAGGAAAATTAATGTCAATTAAAATTACATAACGATTTTACCATGTTTTAACACTAGTTACTAATACAACATACAAGCAAGGCCGTACCCTGATTGAAATCCTGGGGAGGGGGGGAAGGGGCACTAGTTAAAGGACTCGAACCATTCTAAAAGTTTAGGTGACATACACAATACATGGAATGAAATACTATACGAATTAAACCCCGAGATGTGTATGCTATTTTCTGCATTAATTATTATTATTATTATTATTATTATTATTATTATTATTATTATTATTATTATTATTATTATTATTATTATT
>JAUTBW010019006.1:0-11605 GCA_032361425.1 Peltospira smaragdina
CGCCGTAATAATCAATAAAAAACAAAGAAAGCGTGGAATGAATATCAGATAAGTATTTACCTGTTCGATTTCTGCAGGTAAGCACAGGTAAAACGAAGCACAGGTAAAACCGAGAGGAAGCGAAGTGTCCTAAATCGCGGATGGACTAACCACTCAGATCTGTTTCGGCTCGACGAGGTTGTTTACCCTTGCGACGAGGTTACTAACAGGAAGAGCCGTTCAGCTGTCATTCCATAGCGTTATTTGTTTATGGGCTTCGTTATTGAAAAGTGTCGCCATCTACAGGGCGATTATAGCGACAAGAAGGACAACTGGTTTGAGGTTTTGAGTGGCAACGGGGTCATGCAAGGACAGAAGCGAAAGCTATTCTGGTACACGTGTATTAAAGAAGTTCACCTGGCTTATTTAATGCTTTTGATGAAATAGAATAGAATACAGCTGTATTCGTGTGATTATACATTGCTCGCGAACAAATATTGTTGTGTTGATCTATAAATTAAGAAAAAAAAAAATAATAAAAAAAAATAACTAATAATCGAATAGGCCTATAGTATAACAGGGTCGGAGGAACGTTTTTGAAAGGGGTGGGGGGAGGGCACTGACTGCCCAGACCTGGGAACCCTCCCAGATTTCCCGGAAAACTCTCTGTGGGTCTATTTGACCCCATCTCTTTATCACACACACACACACACACACACACACACACACACACACACACACACACACACGAAAAAAAAAACAACCCAAAAAACGAACAAAAACCCAACAAACAAAACAAACAAACAAAACAACAACCACAAAACAAAACAAAAACAAACAACCTTCACCCATACTGATAGTAGGCCTATGAGTATTTCTGTTCAAACAGAATATCGTTTAATTTTATTTTTTTCTGAATGCGCAGAGTTCCATTTATGATATAATTATTCCCCTGTTGTTGACAGAGAGTTTGCTGGATTCGGTCCTTGACGATAGAGAAAGGGGAATAAGCCTAACCTAATGACAAACTTAATCAATCAATCTATCAATAAAACCTTTCACACACACACATACACATAAACACACACACACACACACACACACACACACACACACACACACACACACACTAAAGTACATTAAAGTACATTAAAGTAAAATTTGAAAACAAGTACACCAGAAAGTGATAATAATTAATGAACCTCAAACTTGTATTATATTGACTCAACCCAAGCTTGTATATGTCATCCCCTTCACCACCATTAAAATATGATAAAAGTACAAAATATAGCAACAATGAGCAAGAAATTTCCTCTGTTACACTCACTTTTGTCATTAGTTTATAAATCAAAAGTACGAGTATGACATTCACAGTTTACATTTACTGTTTGATTGCTGTGTGTTTGATACACGAGTGGATTTTTAAAACTGAGTAAGGAGTTTGCATTCACTATTAATACTTTAATGCCATTGTTGTTTTGTTTCTTTATTATTTGTCAGTTGAAATTATAGTGATTTTTTTTTAATGATACATTATTTATTATTTCAGTTTTTAAAATTATTTTTATAAATTCACGTATTAAGGTTTTCTGTGTATAGCTACTTTATTTATTTCGTTGTAATATTTAAATATAGATGATAACCTTTTCGTTTAGTTTTCTTATCTACCTCATTTATGAATTGCTTTTGAAATAAAAAATACAGATTAGTGATAATATTAAATTCTTAATATAAATGTTAATCTTTATGGCTTTAAGATTAGAATTTAAACATTTATAGCTTTCCAAACCTATAAAATATTGTTGAAATAGATTACAAGTAAACAAAAGATTAATACAGTAATTTAGTTGTGTAGCTTTAAATTGCATTAATTTTGAAAATATAGAATTTAAAACAGTGTGAAGACTTATCCATGTTAACGAATCATAAAAATATAGGAGTGCTAGGTTTATGTATTAGATTACAATTTTTTTATATTTTGTACTCTACTTTCCTATTTTGTCAGTAGTTTGATTTGGTGTATTTGCTAGTAGGTCTGCTTCAGTTTAGTTGTAAAGAAAACTGCTGTTGTTGTTGCAGGTATGTCTACACATTGTGCAGGGGATCAGAAAGGAGGCGGGACGTATCAAGGAGGAGTGGGAATCAACACTGGGAAACAAACAAGATATGCTGGATGACAACAGGTGCAAATAAATGAACATCTTTAAAAAAAAAAAAAATGGTTACCATGTGTCCAAAATAATTTTGAAACGTGGTTTGGTATGTGAGTGAGTGTAAGTGTTTGTGTGTGTGTGTGTGGGTGTGGGTGTGTGTGTGTGTTCTGTGTTTTTATGTATGCTGATTTCCCATTTTGTAATTCCAAGATAAAACTTTAAAAAAACTCCATTGTTTAAAACAACAAAGAATTTAAAATGTAATCTCAAAATTACCTGCTATATCAAGATGCTATAATATTTATTTCAAGTTTTACATATTTTATGTTGTTGTGTTTGTTTTTTTGTTTTTTGTTTTTTCTGTTTACAAAGGTTTAATTATTCTGAAAGACTTGCGATATGTTAATGAAATATCTCTAAATTATGACATTTAAAAAAGTTTGATTCTGTTCTTGTTGTTTCAGGGGCTCTGACGTTTACTGTTTTGAGCTGCTGTCCATGGTTCTGGCCTTGAGTGGGTCGAGCGTGGGGCGGAACTACCTTGCTCAGCAGTACAAACTCATCCAGGATCTGTTTGGCCTGCTGCACACAGCAACACCCAGAATCATGAGACAGGTTGGTGACAGTTTAGTTACCGTAATTGATAAAACAATATATGCTTGTGCATTTTTTTCTTCTGTAGGTGACTTCAGTATTGCAGAGAATTTTGCCAGATATTAATACACTTACTATATATACACCACACCTGTTTATTAACAGTCTATTGGCATTAGAAACATTTTAATTAGAAAACAAAACTAGTGGCTCACTGACAGGGATCGATCTCAGGGTGATCTTGTGTCAGGTGAGTGCTTCACCACTAGGCTATAGAGGCACCCCTTTGTAGATATGAATGCACATAGCTGTTCACTTCATTATAAGAGAAGTAGGTTTTTAATTTAGCTGTGCACTAAGCATATTTTATTTCACTGTTATGTTGTGTCAGATTTATCATTACCTATATGGTTTAACATATCTCATACATACCAAAGTATTACATTCCACATAAGTGTGAGGTGGGACGTAACACCTCTTTGTAATACGATTAATCAGTGTTATAACCAAACCACATTCACAAACAAGGTGTTATGAATAGATACTTTGGTTATACAAAGTTGAATTGATATAACAGTTGGTACATTAGAAATAGAATACATGCTAATGCATTTGTTTTAATTCTGTAGGTGACTTCAGTATTGCGGAGAGTGTTGCCCGATGTTAAACCTCAGATCTTGGCCAACATCCTGTCAGTTCCTAACTTACCCCCTACAGACTACAGCATTGTTGCTGTCACAGCAAAAGATGGCGTTAGTGAAAACTTCGACCCAGAGACACCAGGTAGGTATTTATTACAATTAAAAGTGTGACTAACATAAGTATTTTGCTCTGTATTTTATTTGTATTTATAACTGTTTTCTCTGATGAAGACGTGTCTTGAAATATCAGTATATATTTTGTTGTGTCTTCTTAAAGAGCATTCTTTTTAACCTTGTGTGTTGATAAACAAGAGTTTATTTAGTCATATTAATCGCATCTTTAGATGATTACTGAAATGCCTGTCAGCTTTTTTGGAAGTAAAAGAATAACATTAAAAAATGTATTTAACTACGCACTCAACATGTTCTTATTAATAGTTATATTGGTGTCAGATAAAATTTTGATTAGAAAAATTCCCTAGAGGTTCAGTGACAGGGATTGATCTGATATTGACTACGTGTGAAGGGGACACTTTCACCACTAAGCTATTGCAGTGTCCTTTGAAGAAAAAGGCTACACAATGTCACCCATCAGTTTTTTAAATAAATAAATAAATAAATAAATAAATAAATAAATAAATAAATAAATAAATAAATAGAGATACGCTCCAACACCCCCCACCTCCCTAGAAAAAAAAGAAGAAGAAAATCTACAACTTACTCATTTTCTTTAACAGGCATACTGGACGTGTTTCTGGCGTGTATCAGCAAGGCTCTGTCTGTACAGACCCGAGTTAAGAGCAGTGGACCCAGTAAGGGAGTTTCCACCATCCAGCTGTCCGACTGTCTTAAGGGAGAGTCTGTCAGGTAAATAGATACTTGTAGGTTTTTGTGGTCTGAAATGAGCATGTAGATTTGAATGAAATAATATTTAACAACCTCCTAGAATGGAAAAAGATCAGATTGTTGGATATCAAGACACTTTTTTGTTTTGTTGTTTATGACTTGCATTGTTGGTTCTGGTCACAGTTGTGTTGTCAATTAGTGTTTAATTAGAAGTATAAAAACAAGATGTATCAAAATACAAGCACAAGCACATTTAAAAAAAACCCTCTAAACCCCACACAAACCATCAGCAACAATAGAATAAACACAAAAAACACTAAAAAACAAACAGTATATTGATGTGAGTGGTGTTATCTAATACATGCTTTGACATTGACAGTATAGGTATATAATCAGTCACACATTGTGGATTAATTAATTAACTGATTTCTGGATTAATTTGATTTCAGTGCCACTGGTCGTAGGTGGTGGTTGAGAGGTCACATGTCAGAAGCCCAAGCTACGTCAATTATCAACCTGGTCAGAGACATGGCAGCTGTAAGTATTTCTGTTAATCTTTTAACATATTTTAATGGATAATAAAACAGATTTGTAATCTGGAGTCAGGGTTTGATAACAGTGTTTCTTAGTTGTTTTTGTTTTAATTTTAAAGAAATCATATTTCCAAAATATAAATGTGTTAAAATACTTCTGGTTATAACAAACTGTTTGTAAAGTTCCATTTCGTTCTTTCTGTATGTTATTAATATGTATGTAATGAACTACTGCTATAATAAACTAATATTGCTGGTCCCTTGCTGTAGTTTAAAAAAAATATATATCTAACTTACTGTGCTAGATATTAAAATTATTAACAGATGAGAATTAAAAAAAAAAAAAATTAGTAATTGTAAAAAATTTCAGGGAATACTTTTTTGTTTGATTGTACATATTATTAAATATATTTGCTGTAGTTTTAGAGTTTATGTTTATATAATTGCAGGGTAATTTGTCCGAAACATGGGCCGAGGTTACAAAAGCGGCCATCGCAGAGGCCATTCTGAACATGACCAAGCTGAGTGAAGCCGACAGAGATTCATTGTCGTGTGTGAAGATTCCCACTGTAAGTTAAAGCATCTTCTTTATACTGAGACAATACCAAACATGTCTGTTAAAAAACACAGCAAAAACCCATGCCCACAAAACCAACCAACTAAAAACCAACAACAAAAACACAGCAACAACAAACAAACACCCAAAACACACAAAAAGAAGAAGAAAATATCCAACAGATATATTACATATGGGACTGTGGAATATACAGTTGGGGAAACTGCATATGTATATTGCAGACTCCTTGTTTTTCAGTAATCGTAAGTGTATAACAAATTAATGAGTTCAGTATCATTAAGTGTATTATTAATAAAGCAGTTACCTGCTATTTAATAATCTCAATTTTTTTTTTAATGTTCTAATATTTTTGCCGATATTTATAATAAAATTGCGATTGCTTTTCTTCAGCTATGGTTGGGTCTGGCCGCTCTATGTGTGTTAGACCAGGACCATTCTGAACGCCTGTCATCAGGAGAGTGGGTGGCCAGTCAAGATGGACAACATGGACACCCCAGGGTATAATTTTTTAATATTATATCACACATAGTAGTCGGTTTGGTTATTATGTTGTAAAAACTTAGAAAATATAATGGATACAGCTTTTTTGTATGTAACACTGTATAACAGTAAATGTTTTGAGTGTATTGTTAATTAACACATTTCCTTCTTTTCAGCCATGTTTGTTTTATATTATTTTTTTATTATTTTTTTTTAATTTGACTTACAAATATTTGAAAACAAACCCAAACATTTATTGATAGTCAGTTTGAACTTTCATACATTACTACTGAAACATGGGTATTCTGATTTAAATATCTCTAGGATGCTACCACTGAAGATGAGACATCCTAACCTAAGTAACTAGATCTATCTTACCAGTTACTGATGTTCGACTAAATTTACTAAAACAAGTTTTAAGCATTTTGATTTTGAACTATTTCATGTTTGATGAAAGCTTGTTTACAAATTTTGGCTATGATACATGTTGTATAATTAAAGTATTCTGACCTGAATTTTGTTTTAGTATAGTATAATACGGTTTACTAGCTTTAAACTCTCAACAATTGTGTGTGTGTGTGTTTCAGCCGACCTGTGATAACCATGACGACGGGGTCACCCCAGCCATCATCCTGTGTAACGAGTGTGGTAACCTGTGTGCCGACTGTGATAAGTACCTGCATCTCCAGAAGAAAACTCGAACCCACCAAAGACAGGTAGAAAAATTGCATAATTTTTTATATCCAAGTGATAATTTCTGTCATAGGCAAACGTAAAGAGGTTTCACCACTCAGTTTCTTTAATAATTAGCTGTTGTTTTGGTTTGTTTTTGGAGGTTGTTAGATCTGGAAGATCTGCAAGTTTGAAAGGGTTAAAGATAACTCGTCTAAAATAATATTTCACAAAGCAGCAAATGTTCTGCTCTATAAGAACAGTACTACCAAATTAAGCACAATGACCTTTAACTTTTTCTAATAAAGACAATTGTAATGTTTTTTAAACCTTATTTGTGTAATGATATTGATTTGAAAACATTTCATAAAACCTTAATTTAAACATCATGTACACACCATGGCTGATTTATTAGTGTACATAATACAAGCAGTTTGCAACACAGATAAATTGTTGAAATATTTTTTAAATTTGAAGAAATATTTGTGAAGAGTGAAATAGGATTGGCTGACTGCAGTATTTATGTTCTGCACTAAGAGTTGTTCATACTTATAATTTATAACATGACATTCTCAGGTTTTCCGGGAGGAGGAAGAAGCTATTAAGGTGGACCTCCATGAAGGATGTGGTCGAATCAAGCTGTTTTGGCTGATGGCACTAGCAGACTCCAAGACACTGAAAGCAATGGTGGAGTTCAGAGAGGGTAAGATATTTGGTTTTATTTTATATTGGTATTTGATATCACATGTTACGTTAAAACCATATTTCAGGACAATAAAACTGTGATATAAATAAATCAATATTTGTTATTATTGTAATATTTTCGTTATTTTGAATATTTTCTATAATCCTAAATTATGAAAAAAGAAAGAGTCTGCAGACATAGTCTAGAATTTCGATTTAGTAAACAACTAACTAAATAAAAATATTACAAGAGCGCTGAAAATATTGAAGTTACCAGTGTGTTTAATAAAATTGTCTAATAAAGCATATACCAAGGCAAATTTAATTTTATTACCATTTGCTGATTCAAACAACTTCTGTCTTTCAAAATAATTCTTAACCATATATATCTGATGCCTTGTTACTTCAAATAAAATGTGTAGAATGTGTCATTAGATAAAACATTACCCTCTCATTCCAACAGGCAAGCTGTCTACTGCAGCTACTCTGGGTCCCGGAACTTGTCGTTTCTGTGGAACGTCGAGCAATACGGGAGTTCTGGCCATCGGAAATGTGTGTTCAGACCCAGAGTGTCAGGTGAGAGGTGTAAAATGTTTTGAAATTATAGCAGCAAGCAGTTTATTTCCTTTCCTTGTAAAAGAAGATTTTATATTGAGCGTCGTTGAAAGGGTTGAAATTAAAACTGTTTATTATAAATATTAGGTACAGACATTTGATGCAATATATTTAATTTAAATTTGTCCACAAAGGGTTCAAGGACTGAATTGTATTAATTATTAATATTAATGAGGCTGACCTACATTGCAATTGTAAATTAAAAAAACACATGCATAATTATTAGTCATAATTACAATAAAATTGTGGATATATCTAATATATTTAATTGTCTATTTACCAGTAACTTCGTTTTTACTTAATTCTAAAGTTATGACTGAATTAAAAAAAGATCTTGTTAAAATTAATTTTATAAGACAGCTTCCTGGTTATGGATATGCAAAAATCGATTCACCGGACACGACTGTATACCAGCAGCTATATGATTATACTTTTACTGTCATCATTAGAGCAAACAAAACAAGCAGACTTTATCTTAAAATATTATTAGTGTTCTTGTTGTACATATAATAATTATTGTTATTATATATAACTGTTATTATCAATGTAATTATTAATGTAATTATTATTACTATTGTTATAACTATTACTGTTATATGTTAGAATTCTACTCATCATCATCACTAAATCTGCTCTTTCCCTCTGTTCATCACCAGACTCATGCTCGGAATGCATGCACTAAAGTTCTGCCGTGTGGTCACCCGTGTGGTGGCATCCGGAATGAAGAGAAGTGTCTGCCGTGTTTGCACCGCTGTCAGTCAGCCGACCAGAAGTCACTGCGGCAGGACGCTGATGACATGTGCATGATCTGCTTCACCGAGGCGCTGTCTGCAGCACCTGCCATTCAGGTAATTGTCACATGCCATTCAAGTCATTTGTATCTGAAACTGATATCGTCTTATTGTATTTTAATGTTTAGATTCTCATTGTTCTTTTTTGGCTTTAATTAAAAAAATAATACCAGTAATAATAAGTATTAATTATTAATTAACACTGAGGTGTTAAAACAGTTAATGAAAAAGTAGGTAGATACTAATGTAATTTTAAAAGAATATATCCCCAGGTCATATTCAGAGAAAAGATCCTTTAGTGCTTTTAAAGTGATAACTATTAAAAATGTATCTTAGACCTATCAAGCCAGGCTGTCAATGCAGCGTTGAAAGGCATTCAGTATTGTTTTTATTTTACTATGTTTACATCAAGTTTTTATCAAATTTCAGCTCAGATGTGGCCATGTGTTTCACCTGCATTGCTGTAGGTTGATTCTGGAGAAGAAATGGGTTGGACCAAGAATTACATTTGGCTTCTCCCTGTGTCCTATTTGCAAGGTATAACATCAACTGGATATATTTGTTTTTTTGATGCTACAGTATAAGGAGATTTCTTGTTATGTGATTTGTCATATCAACTTTTAGCATACATTCAAATTGTAAGTTATAATGATTTCAGTATTATTTTTGTAGATACAGGTTGTATCTTATAAGTCGTTGCAATACACTGCATAGCGAGAATGCCTTTACAGTCTTGTATTTCTAATATTAATTAATAGTTTATATTTTGTTTCCCAATCATACATTTCAGTACTGTGATGTAATAGCATTATAGTGATCATTGATTAATTGAATAGTGTTTAGTTTAATATCCAGCAGATAATAGCTTATGGTACATATTTATTTAATTAACAAATACAGTTTGCAAGTTAGCTTTTACTGTTACAATAATAGATTATGACATGCTAGGATTGAACTGGACATGATGCTTTCAGAACTGTATAAACTTTGTTTAATTCATACTTGAAGGATCAGATTGAACATCCAGTACTGAGAGAACTACTGCAGCCGATTCTCGAACTGTACGAAAACGTGCGACGCAAAGCTCTGATGCGACTGGAGTACGAAGGTTTGAAGAAAGCAGAAGCCATAGAAACACCAGGAGCTAGATTCTACAATGATCCTTCAGGATTTGCCATGGAACGATATGCATACTATGTTTGCTACAAATGCTTTAAGGTATGTACTGCAATTTTGTGTTTAAGCTCAATTTGACATCATAAAATATATTTTGTTTAAGGATATAACATAATAATAATTGTGTTTTCAAAATAATATTTGTAATGAATATTAATGAATTATGCTAATTATTATTATTAAACAAACAACCCAGAAACCAAACAAAAACAACAACAACAGCAACAACAACAACAACAACAACAGCAACAACAACCACAACAACAACAACCTCACACTCCACAAAAAGAACAAAGAAACAATCAGAAAACCCACATTAATTTCTCACAGAAAATCCATAAATAAAGCCATCAGTGTCAATTTTATATTGCATACTTGAACATAATTTATTATCCACTGTTTGATATATCTACTCTCACATCACCGTGAAACAGAAACGCGTGCAGTTAGCTAATGGTCCTTAACTGTAAATTATACTTTATAATTATGTAACTGTAAATGTGTTGAGTGTGTTGTTAAAATTACATTGTCCATTTTACCATGTTTTAACACTGGTTACCAATGCAACATACAAGCACTACAGTACCTGAATTACACTTGTTAGCCTTTGCTATCAAGGGATATCATCAAATACTAAATTTAATGAGTCTGGTGTGGAGTGTACCAGTTAGACATAACTGGATCGTCTTTTCTAAATGTTTAAATAATATTCTCGACATAGTAACTTTAAATAAAACACTTCTCTCTTTGTCTAAAGTGTGTGTTGTATTGCAGGCTTACTATGGAGGTGAAGCTAGATGTGATGAACAGGCAGGAGCAGATAACTACGACCCGAAAGAACTTGTCTGTGGCGCGTGTTCAGATGTGTCCAGAGCCCAGGTATTTAGTTTGGACTGAAATAACTAAATTTTCACCATTAAATGACTACATATATATATTTTTTAAAACAACAACAACAACATTGTAATGTTTATTTTCAGTATTATGTAGCAGTATTTACAGCAGTTTGGATTTTAAAATAAATAAATTCACTCGCTTGCTTTACACTCATTTACGTGTCCCCATACTTTTCAAGTTTCAGACAAGCCCACTTGCAGGCACAGCCTTTGGCATGGCCAGTGATTGTGTCCGAGACAGAGGGAATTGACTTGCCATCAGAAGATGTTTTATATAGTGATTCCTCTTGGTGTAGCCATTGAATTACTTTTATCTTGCACTGCCTATTTTGAAATTATTATACAGCCAAAACTGGCCAATAGGATGTTGTATTCTAGAATCCTTGGTTTAAATAGATTATAATAAATTAATTACCATGGCATTTGCAAAGCTGTAGTCCATTAACAATGTGCTATTTGTAAATATGATAAAATATTTTTTAGAGATTTTAAGAGCCAACTGTTCATGTATTAAAGGTTTATAATACTTTCGTTTATTCAATCATTTGTGTGTGTGTGTTTGTTAATCCATTCTTACGTGTATTTTTATGTGTATTATAAAAGCTTAATATTAATAAAATAAAACAAAACTAGATTCACTTCTACATGTATGGTGCTTGTTTTCTGCAGATGTGTCCGAAACATGGAACGGACTTCCTAGAATACAAGTGTCGCTACTGCTGCTCTGTGGCAGTGTTTTTCTGTTTTGGCACCACTCACTTTTGTAACGCCTGCCACGATGACTTTCAGCGGGTCACCAACATCAGCAAGGCAGATTTACCTCACTGTCCAGCAGGTAAGAATCTCTCTCAAAGATCATGAAATGAAGGTGGGGTGGATAGATAGATCGATAGAGTGTGTGAGAGAGAGAGAGAGAGAGAGAGAGAGAGAGAGAGAGAGAGAGAGAGAGAGAGAGAGAGAGAGAGAGA
>JAUTBW010019117.1:0-11599 GCA_032361425.1 Peltospira smaragdina
AGACTACTTTCAAACAACCTTTTGAATGAACACTGATGAACTGATGACTGCTATAGTAAATTTTAATGTATGGTTAAGATGGTGCTAAATTGTATGTTATAGGTCAAAATTAGCATATATGCATGTTGGAAACCCGATACCCAGTCACTAACAGTGTGGTCAAACCAGCCAAGCAGCCACTGCTGAAACTAAACTCTCATAAAAATGCAAGATCCCACCAAAGCAACTGTAACCCTATCCTTATTCTTGAACTTCTAGATTCTGACAAACGTCTGAATATTAATCCCTGTATTGCGTGAAAACTGAATCGGACATCACTGGTTGTCAGGTGGTAAGGTTACCTCAAGGATGTGTGGAACTGAGTTTCAGATTTGTCTATGGGAATGTAGAAAACACCAGACAAAATGTTTTTTAATTTAAATATGCACTCAACACATTTGTACTAATGGTTACTGATATACTGCCACTGGAATATGTTTTTATTATAATATTTCCAGTAATTCACTGACAGGGATCAGTCTTAGATCAACTGCATATCAGGAGGGTGCTTTCACCACTAGGCTATAAGTATAATTTATTTTATTTAATATTGCACTCAATGCATTTTTATTAACTGTTGTATTAATGTTAAAAACATTTTATATAGAGAAAAAACCCGAATGGCTAATTGACATGCATCAATCTCAATTCTATGAAATGTCAGGTGGGTGCTAGGCTATCAAGGCATCTGTACTAGACTGACAAGACATCCCATGTAAAACTGATGTTCACATTTATTTCTACAAAAATAAAGCAAACACTTGACAATAAGTGATGGAGGGAAGTGCGATCGGGAGTTAATTTTCAACAACTCTTAGTAATGACCTCCTATTCACATAAATGACACTCATGAATATATCTTGTGTGCCTGCCGTGACCAGTCAAATGCACATTCAATCACCAGCTCTTATAATATGAATCTACATTTATTAATAAACCTTGTTGTTGGGCAGAGTGCAGTGAATGGCTGTATGATGAGACAAGAATTGGACAGTGCTTCTGCTGAATTTCGTTTGACCACAAAGTTAACCCTTAATCTGCTGAAATGTTCTCCATTGATTATTATGAATTTCAGTGATACACTTTAACACATTCTTTAATGAAGCATTTAAGTTCTAGTTAATTTTTATAAAATTTCCATTGTTTTATTAATCATATACTTCAAGTATCATAAATTTCAAGTATAATGTTTAAATGTTCAAAGTTACATTATTTCTAATATTTCTCAGAGTAACATGAAACAGTTGCTCCAATATCTTAATGTTATTTCAAACAGTTGATGCCATCATCAGATAATTAATGTATAAAGTAAAACCACAAGTATCTAATGCTACCACCAAGAATAGAATGCCTTTATCAAAATGTCCAGAGTCAACAATACAAATACACTTGTTTAAAATTACATTAAAAAACAACAAAAAAACAACAACAAACAAACAAACAAACAAACAACAACCAAACAATAAGAACTTTAGTCTTATGAAAATGACATATGCTATCTATGCTATTTTAAGGCTTCAGTGACATAAAATTAAATGCAATGTCTAATAGCAAATGTCTAATGCCAGCATCAGATATCTAATGCCATTACCAACTGCTTAATGTCACTTATACATATTTAATCCTGCTACAAAATGTAAAAATATCACAAAATGTACTATTGTGCCAAATGTCTAACAAAATCACACAACTGCTAATACAACTATGACCTGTTTAATACCAGCTTGAATTACATCACCCATTTTTGTCAACATTAGAGGTGAATACAGAGATGCCTTTTACACGGTGCTTCTCTTGTATAATTAATATTGGTGACTTATCATAGGAATCTTGTGATTGCCATATGCACAAGTTACAACCAAACCACAACACAATCTTGGGGCAATAATAACTCCGTGTCTTGCTAAGTCCACAGTTTGAGCCTAAGATTATGATATGGAGAGATTCAAACTTCCTAAGCAATTATTCATAACGTGACAGAACTGCCTAGCAGTGTTTGTCAGCACACGGCAAACTGCTGATTGCTAACTCCCCGCTCATCATCACCACTGGTGATTGAGTAAATAACTAGAGTTATCTCCCTGTCAAGTTATCGCCCTTTCATTTGCAGTCCCATGTAAAAAGATATATGTAATTTAAAGTTATGTATCAAGATATGCATTAAATAAAAATGTAATTTAAAAAAGCATTTAGTTTTATCTAAATATATTTGACACAAATATAAAATTTACTTATAAAGATTATTAGTTTCTTATTTGTTAGTTTTCTAAAAGTTAATTGAATCTTGATTTCTATAGCTTGTATTTGTTTTAAATATTGTAAATTATATAATTAATATGCATAAACAAAATGTACTTTAAAAGTCTAGAATTTTCTTTTATATAAAAACATTTTAAAAATAATTATTTGCCTCATTGTCCGATTTCAGATAAATAAATACATGTATATCACAAAAAAGTGCTTTTTTTAAAAAGTTTCATTGCAATAAATAATCAACCATATATTATAATTTTAAAAAATGCATATTAATTAGATGTTTAAAGTTTCTATTTACTCACTTACCAGTATCTAATAACAATACTTAAAAATACCTATAACACAGAGTAGCATGAACACATGTAATGGGGGTATCAGACACAGACACTCTGAAAGACACTCTAGCATAAATTATAGTCCTATGGCCCAATTTTTCTTTGACAGGTAAGTCACAATTTTTATATGTATGAAACGAGCGCATGACTTTATCACTTGATGGATATAGAGTCAAATAACATAAAACATGTTCAGCCAGCCATGACCATTATTACACTTCATAGCTCATGAACAAAATATTCCAGCTGGTGGGGTTTACTTGAATTGTGGATCATTTCCCCCATCATGGTCCATTTCTTGTAGTGGTCAAGGGTTTGTTCATTTTCTTGACCCATGCTATAATCAAGGAGCATTGATTTCTGTTAGGGACACCTGAACTGGTTTTGCTTGATTGACAGAGGTTAGATAAATTTGGACCAATGGTAGCTAGTTAACCTTAAAACCTTCAGCTGCTGAAGTCAAGGCTAATACAGTGTAAGACCACAAGGACCAAGGAAACAAATGTTCATCATCACAAGGTCAAGGTCAAGTTGTTTTAAGGTGCATATCCAGAACTAAGTTGTTATAGCACAGGTCTGTCATAGGCACAGGATCTGACATTGCCAGTTCCTCTGTCCAAGACAAGAGAAAGATGTTCACAATATGGTACATTTAAGTTATATAGATGTGCCTGTTTGCAGGCATGGTGTCTGGCATAAACAAGTCTGAGGCAGGGATGAAGACTGTAACAATCGTGGATAGCTACCTAAATGACTTCACTTTTTATGAAGACGGTACAGCTCAGAGGTGGAGCACTTGCTCATGGTGCAGTGGGTCTTCTGGGGCCTTGTTCACAAAAGGGTGTAAAGTTACGTTTGAAACTTAGTAGCCTACTAAGTCTAAGTCTAACCATTGGTCCATGATGTCAAAGACACTCCTTTCAGCCAATGATCAGACGTAAAAGTTACATTATGTTTAATAAGTTTTTTGTGAATAAGGCCCCTGGTGTATCCTATCTGGTTTCATTCCAGCCAGGGATCCATAAATGTTGTGCCATCTTATCTGTGTGATGGTGTATATGAAATATATTTTACTGCTAAACAGCAGCTCATGTGGTGGCAGCCAGTTTCCTTTCTCACTTTAATAGTTGTTAACCATATGTCTGAAGCCATATAACCATGTATCATTAAACAAAATACATGTCTATACATTTCATGTACTCAGTGAAAGAAAAGAAGTTTATTAATATAAAGTATTGGAGCTACATAGCCTAATGGTATGTTTTTATTCCCAGAGCATGGAAGCACTATCAGATCTGTATGAAATATCCCTTCAAATTTGCCTTGTGCAAAGATACAATTTAAAAAACTTATAACTGTTTTCTTATTTCTTATTTCTAATCACAGACAGTGAAGAAATGGAATCTTACAGAATTGCACAAAACAAACAAAATGTTACACGGACATAATTAGGTTTGTGATACACATTGTGACAGCTTTAGCAGTGCCTGTTACAATTAGGTCTCACAAAACACTGGCTCTGTGTAGCTGAAGACACAAACTATGTTTCAACACTAATTGTACTCATATCTTAGACAGTTCGGAACCAGGTTGACACAAAACCAGTCGTAAACTGACATGGAAATCAAATTACTGTATAAATGCCAGACTAATTAAGAGAATTACTACAACCTACAGGTCTTGCTTTCATGGCTAATCCCACACATATATGGTGACCAACACACTAAGGATATTTCATCACTGTTTTGTAAAAAATAATTCTGGTATTTTAATTGTTAAGTGTGTAAAAACACTTTAATTAAAAAATTAATTAAATTCAGAGAAAGTTTCAAATGTCAACTGATAATAGGTACATTTGACAGACATCTCATAATGGTGTACAATACTCTGACATATAAAGGTAAACGTTTTAGATATGGTCTTGAAAATGCATATAAAGTATATGCATCTAATATCTAAATGAATTAAAATAATAATAATCATTATTTACAAAAAAAAGTAACTTAGCCAATAGCACACACTTATTTAAATGATAAATAAATTTTAATATGCTGTTAAGATTGATTGTGCAGTAATCCCTCATGTTTAAAAAATCTAAAATAGTGATATATCTGATTTTTAAAAGAAAATTCAACAAAACTGGTTCTCCTACATAGAAAAGAAACAAAATTCCCTACCTTTTTTAAATCATTTAAATTTCCCCCACTGGTTACTAAAATGTCATTAAACTGGCTATATAAACAAAGCAATCAGTCCAGTAAAAACCAGCAAAGAAAAGAAATCTGTGAATGGATTACCATACAGTTGACCAGTTGTTCAGAAACAAGCACCTGTTAATTGCACATGGCGGTGCTTGGGTTATGTCTCCTGTTGTTTGGTGCTGTTTACCTGACAATCTCTCTTTAGTGTGTTTATGCGGAGGCCTAGGAGGGACTATAATTAATTAAAAACCAATTACTAGGTGGTGAGCAGGTGATAACAGGTCAAGATACTCTTTAACCAGCAAAAAACATCAGTGCAAAGAAGAGTCATTAAAGGGTAAGAGATTCAGATGTTGCAAGGAGGCAGTGTCAGAGTACCGTATTGCTTTAGACAACAACAACAACAACAACAACAACAACAAAAAAGAAAAAAAGCATTGTATGGTTATACCTTAAAATATATGTTTTGATCATGTTGAAAGTGTTATCACCAAAGGACTGAATCTCTGTAGTCCATTCTTTGAATTTTATATATGTATGATTTGTATTTTAGAAGAAAAAAACAAACAAAAAAACCCACAACAATGGTGGTCATAATAAGTGTTTATACACTATAGCATAATGCATATATTAAAAATAAAATAATAAAATAAAAAAGGTAATCTTATTTTTAAAAAATAGTCTATGAATTAACAGCAGTAGATGTCCTATTTCATTACCTGTTATATCCATCTCAGACCATCTGATGTCACACACGCAGTTAAAATGTGTTGGGTGTATACTATTTAAACAATACATTCCTTTCGTTTTGTTTCTGTTAACATGGTTATTGGCTATGTCCAGTCATTTGTCTTACATCCAGCACTGGTCCCCACTGTATTAAAGCAATTGCTGCACCACACACAGATATGTCATTAAGTCATCCACAAGTCAATCCATAATGCAGATCTCCACTATATGGAAATAGCAAGGCCGAGATTGATGACCACTGCTGCCCCATGCTGGTCCAGGTCTTGCAATTTTGTGGTGTATCTATATTAAGCATATATGTAAATAAAATGATGCTGAGCTTGGGCAAACCCAGTGGCAAAGTAGCTAGATATGAAGTAAAAACAAAAACAAAACTAAATTCTAAAAAAACCCACCTTTAAATAACCCAACATTTTTATCACAAAGCACATTGTTATTTTCAGCAATAAAGGCCATGGTATGTATTATCTTGTCCATAGAAGAGCTTTGTTGTTAAAAAGAATAACCCATCTTTAATGCAGTAAATTTTCTTTTTTGTGAGACCCATATGACCACTGCCCATCATAGAGCCACTGTCCTTTTTTCCTCTACCAATATTACCATGAATATAATTATAATAAAGAAACAAATATATAAAATAGTAATTTTATCATATCCAGTGTTATACAATGTATTAATTTCTAAACTGCATTACTTACTAAACTGTTTATTTCCTTTATGTTTAGCTAAGCTTCTACAGCATTAATAATACAACCAATATTAGACATTTCCTGTGAACATCTATATTACACTATATCAACAGAACGTCCCATACTTGTTGCCTGCACCATCTCCAAGACAGTAGCCTTTTTGTCAGTGCTATAACAATGTCGTAATTGGGTCCTGCAGAAGTCTGTTGTTCTGAGAGGGGGGCTGGAAACAGGGTGAAAACATGAGCAAACATTCATTACCAAATGTTAATAGGAGCGGGACTCATGAGCTTGGTCTGGTCAGGATTACCACTGCCCTCAGCAACCTCACACTGACCGGCCTGGAGATTATGTCTCACTGAAGTGAGGTGTGATGTGGTGTGATGTGGAGGCTAGGGGCACTTCTGATTTATAAAAACACTGTGTAGTCAGTTCTATACTGTCCTTGATGGCTTAGTGCCTAGTGGTCAAAGCCATCTTTCTGAAAAATATGACGGTGGGTGCTGGGATTGTATCCCAGTACTTGCTCCCACCCAGAGTGAGTTTCTAATGACTCAGTGAGTAGGTGTAAGGCCACTACACCCTTTTCCTTCTCACCATAACTCAGTTACTACTAACTACTAACCTCCTGTCCTGGACAGACAACTCGGACTCCTGAGGTGTGTGGCCCGGACAGACATGCACTATAACAGCTTGCTCTGAATGTAAAACAAGAGAGTTCTATAAGCAGTAAAAGTCCAGGGGTAGAAGTTCATAGTCCAGTAGTATAAATACTCAAAGACCAACTGTAGAAGTCCATATCCTAGTGGTGGAATGTTCACAGCCTGGTAGTAGACCAATTCAAATACCAATTGTAGAAGTTTATAGCCTAATGGTATAGGTACTCAAAGACCAATTGTAGAAGTTTATAGCCTAATGGTATAGGTACTCAAAGACCAATTGTAGAAGTTTATAGCCTAATGGTTTAGGTACTCAAATAGCAATTGTAGAAGTTTATAGCCTAGTGGTATAAATATTCAATGACCAATTGTAGAAGTTTATAGCCTAATGGTATAAATACTCAAAGACCAATTGTAGAAGTTTATAGCCTAATGGTATAAATATTCAAAGACCAATTGTAGAAGTTTATAGCCTAATGGTATAAGTACTCAAAGACCAATTGTAGAAGTGGTAGAAGTTTCCAGCCTAGTAATAAAAATTTATCCTGCAGCCAGTGTTTCTATTGACATGTTATGATGACCGATTAAAGCAAAGTCATAAACGTATAGTAGCAGATTATGACTTTTGACATCACGAACATATATAAAAATGGAACAGCTGTGACGTCATGTAAAAGTTTGTTGATGAAAACTTTTCGTACATTTTTATTAAAAAGTAACAATTAGTGATACTTATCCACTCCAAGATTTATTGGGTTGCAGGATAAAGAAAATAACCAGTTAATGACGCTTGATACTGGCTTTATCCTGTTCAGGATGAATGGTAAATTTCGCTCAGCAAAGCCTCGCGAAATTACCCATTCTTCCCTTCACAGGATAAAGCCGATATCAAATGTCATTAACTAGTTATTCTCTATATTCAGTGCCAGTGTAGAAATTCATAGCCTATTAATATAAGTACTCATAGCCTAGTGGAAGAGATTCATAGCTCAGTAGTATAAGTTCTCAAAGGCCAAAAGGTCATAGTATAAAGTATAAAGAAATTGTTAATTGGCATACATACACATATATACAATGTTTAAAAGATTCACTAAAAAGTTACCTTAATAAGTATTATTCCTAAATAATGTCTTTTCAAAATGAAATATTTTTATTTAAAGAGATAAACAATTACTGCATATGTATCTAATAAATATGTATCATTTTGAATTTCGTTACACAAAATAATTGCAACTTAACGAAAATACTATTACCCAATTTTATATCAGAGTGAATAAAGCAAGAATGTAAACATGTGCTGGACAAAGCATGACTTGTATAATGAAAGTGGTGGTCTACTTTTCCTGTATGATAGGCAGAAAGCTAAGAAACTAATATGCATGACATTTTGCCGATAGCCAATTACGACGAACATCGATAGGCCTTTGATGGTGTCAATATTTAATATGCATATGGAATATGGTAATCAGTGTAGATTGCAGTTGTCATGGTGATGAGCAAAGATTTCAAGGGACAGCTAGTTACTTCAGTCTCTCTCAGTACATGTAGATCACATTTTGATACAGTGTTTGACTTACATGTTTATGTGTATTATAGTTTATACATAATATATACCTATTTTAATCATTTTCATTTTAAGTTATAAAGTTATTGCATATGTACATTAACAATGCTGGGGAAATAATAAAAGGACATTGTTCAGATTTGTTTGTTTTTTCTATTGTTTTATTGTTGTTGTTTTATTTTTTACTTTTTAAATCTCATTTTAACCAAAAAGAAAACTAGATTATATTCAATATAAAAAGGGAGATTGTTTTTAATTTAACAATGCACTCAACACTTTGTTATTTATAACTAGGCTATAATTACTGTAACAGATTAATAATAGTTAATAATTTTAACCTATAATTAAGGATCATACAATTTTTTAAAAGTAAACTTGCTATAGCCATTTTGCTGTCCATTTCTATTAGCATATTAAGATGTTAGAGATGAACCTACCAACAACATAACACTACACATCTTGGTGTTTGTTACATACTGTGATCATTAGTTGTGAAGACACCAGGTGGAATGAGAACTAATTTGGCTTATGAAATCTCATTAACACTTGGTTTGACCTTTGATACAGTCAGATGCTATTTGATGATGACATATTGATGTCAGAAATATGCCAAGAGGAAACATTCAGTATCTCACAATCTCACAATCTCACAGACAAATGGTTATACTACTGGGTTTTCCTGCTCCTAGAGGGCAGCTCAGTAGCCTAGTGATCTAAGATTGAGTCCTGTCAGCAAGCCAGTAAGGTTTTATTAAATGTTTTCCAATGCTGATTAACTATTAATAAAAATGTGTTGAGTAAAAATAGATATATTTAAGTACTATTATTATTACATCTTTTTCTGATACACAATAGCCAATTTTTTATTTTCTGCAGTGGTGTCATTAAACTCTGATTCATCCATTAATTATCCTGCAGTCTTGGTACTATTTCATATACATTCATTAGTAACTACAGTAACGTCTTCACAAATTATTTTCTAATACTAACAAAAAATATATATATTTAGGTCATACTGTTTTGATACAGTTCTTTTTATTTCTTTTGAGATTTTGTTTGTTTTGGAAGTTTTGAGAGATTTGTGTTTGTACTTGTTTGCTAGGGTTGGGTTTTTTTTTTTTTTTTTTTTTTTTGTTTGTTGGGGATGTGTGTTTTTGGTTGTCTTTTCAAAACATGTATATTATTGAGGGGGAGTATAGGAAGGGGTGATTTTTGTAATTTGTTTTGTTGTAGTTTGAATTAAACAAATTTTAAATTATATTTCATTTTGTATGGTATGTATTCAAATAACTATAGCCAATTAAAGGAATCTGCACAGTATAACCACAGTATCACCAAAAAAAACCAATTAAGTTTCTCTATTTCCTTTTGGATATACAAATTCAGTATAACTACTCTTCAATTACAGTCTGGGTTATGAACTGACCATTAAACCATCTCTGTGACATGCAGTTTGCTGCCCAGTGTGATAGACTGGCACTAAAGCTGGAAGTAACCAGCTATTGATATTGTGATGGCATCCAACATTGACACAATACATCAGGTCAAACTCTAGGGTGTATAGAGACCATGCCCCACTCTTTGCCTTCAGTGAGGTCAGCCGAATAATTAATCACAATCACAGATCATGTGATAGGCAGTCTGGAGGACAAACACTAGTTACCAGACTAAACCATACGATAACATGATTGGCCTGTTGATGAAACAAAACCTATGAACAAGACAGAAAATTATATGTATTTTATTCTAAAGAAGATCATTAAACAAGTTCTTTAAGTAAGAAAAAGGATTGTTTTAGTGTTTAGTTGCTCTCAGAACACTATTAATTTTGATTATAAAGAATCAGACATATGGTTAAGGACCACTGAAACAAGAGAAGACAAAAATTTTATTTTATTTAATATTCATTTAAGGATTTAGAACTATAACGAAAACATTTTAAATATGGTTATGTGGTTAATGACACAAAAGATTGTATTGAAAATTCTATTACCTATATAGTCCAACATATAAAGGATAATGGACAAAGAAATCAAAGTGGTAAACCTACTGGTAATACTTCATGAGCAGTCATTTCAGTATGAATGTACTGAACACATCTATTTGTAATGATATGACACAGACATAGTGCTGGTATTATTATACCAAATCATGTGACTGGCAGGTCAAAGTTGAAGGTGTACCGTCAAAATTATAAGGATAAAATGCAACTAGAGCTGTGATTGGTGGATACATGTCAGTTTGTTTATTTGTGTAAATAGTGTGGCATCCTCCCTGTCAGTCGGTCACCTTTTAATAGCTGAACAATTATTACACCGGTGACACTTCGTAGTTGTTGACCCCAAGGGTGGCAGTAACAAATGCACCGGACATTTTGTGCGAGCTGGTCGTTGCTACTCTAAACTTCCTCTAAGCTCATAAAATGCCACGTGTCCCCATTTTCTTTGCGTATTAATGAATGGGTGGGGCAACACTATATGTGGGTATACTGCTCTGACAGCTTGATACGTTGTTTCTGTTACTTTTATTAAGAAACATTAGCCTTACGGCCTATGTATTTGATTTGTTCCAATGACATCTGCAAAGGATCTTTTATATGTACTATCCCATTGATAGGATAATACAGAGCACGACAGTTGTTACACCAGTTGTGGAGCACTGGCTGGAGTGTGACATAGCCCAATGGGTAGCCTAATGGTGTAGGGGATTATGGTTTGTTTGTTGTGTTATACAGTGTATTAACATGAAATATTTACAAATTTGGTACTGCAGCATTGTATTTTAAAACAAAAATTGTTTTCATAATACTAAATGTATACAGTGAATATATTACATGTGTTTTTGTTATTATTGTAACAAAAACACCCACAAAAATAATATTTTAAAAAAAACAAGCAGAAATAAAACTGGTTAAAATTGGGTTCAGTTTTAAATTACATTTTATAGTGATGAATTCATGATAAACCATCTCCAATTTAAAAATAAAATGTTATCAATGCTGGTTATCAATACAACATGCAAGCACTACGGTACCTGAATTACATTGTCGATTTACCATGTTTTAACACTGGTTACTAATACAACATACAAGCACTACAGTACCTGA
>JAUTBW010019228.1:0-11599 GCA_032361425.1 Peltospira smaragdina
TTTTTTTTTTTGGGGGGTGGTTCTGGTAATGTTAGAAATTAGCTCATAGAACTAGGTACGGAAAATGAACATTCATTATGCTCTTGAAATGAAGGTCTGACATAGGTCGATCCTTTTCAGTGAAACACTAAGGATGTTTGTATTTTAAATGTTTTCAAATACTGATATATAACTGTTAGTACAATGTGTTGGGCATGTTGTTAACTGATAATAATAATAATAATGGAATAAAGGTCTGCTAATAATTGTTAAAGAAACACCAGGAGGGTCATATGGTTAGAGTATGACTGACAAAAACCCAAAGATAACTTCAGTATTAAGCCTACTTTTCTCTTACTGTGCAGCTAGCGAGGATTATTGTAGTTTTAAACATATTAGTAAAGTTTGATTTGGATGTTCATATCAGATGCGTAATTGGTGATCTCGTAGAATTATTACTTTTTAATGTCTCCATTTCCAGGGATGCTTTTTTAATGTTGTTATTATTTATTTTATTATTATTTAGAGAGAAATTTCACGTGACTATAACTTGCATATGTTGCTATTTTGAATATTGTTCTATTTTTCAAGTAGGTTTATTAAGATAAATCAAGAAGATAAATTTAGATAGTAATTCTATATTAATGCAGTTTTCAGTAAGGCCTAATTCTATATTAATGTTTCTTTCAGGGTCTACATTAATGCTATTTTCAGGAAGGCCTAATTATATATTAATGCTATTTTAATTGAGATTCTATATAAATTCTATATAAATGCTATTTTCAGAGAGGTAATCATTTTATATTAATGCTTTTTTCAGGGAGGTCTAATTCTATGTTAATGCTATCTAAAGGGATGCATAATCCTGTACTGTTTTTTAAGGAAGGCCTAAATCTAAATTAATGCTATTTTCAGAGATGTCCAATGTTAAAAATGCCATCTTAAGTAATGCCTAATTCTATATTAATGCCTATTCTAAATTTCTATTTTAAGGAAATTCAAATTCTAATAACAATAATAATGCCAACTTGAAGAATTCCTAATTCTATATTGCTGTATAAAGGGAGGTCTGAATAGATATTAATGCTATTTTCAGGGAGGTCTGATTGGACAGCTGGCCAGCATGCAGTTGAAGGGGGATGAGGGCCAGGAGGGGGTGATTGTTCTTGACGACCAGGAACGGAAGCTCGCCTGGGAACGAGGCCAGATGGACTACCTCGGGGCAGACAGTTTCCAGAACATTCAGAAAAAGCTGGACGAAAAAATAGCTGAACCTTCCTCCTCTAGAGCTAGCCAGTCTTCAGCAGTATCCCCGGAGTCTACGAAAGAAGAAAGCGAGAAGCCTAAGAAAGCCAAGAGTCCCCCGAAGAAGTCTGCAGCCACTTCAGGTACGGATGTGGAAGTTAGTAGAGCGGGGGAGATGGGTGGTCAAGAGAATGAGTCTGAGTCCTCTCCTGGTGTAGGGTCTGTAGTTGTGTCTCCGACTGACACTGCAGTGGGTGAAGGCTTGGTAAAGGAGTCTGCAATCACTTCCTCTGCCCCAGCCGAAACCACAAGCCCTGAAATGGCTAAATCAGTTGAGTCCGAATCCACTGAGGCTGGGCAGAAAGAACCCAGGCCAGCAGAGTCCAAACCTGCACCCCCAGCTCCAGATACCACGCATGTCTCAAAGGATGATCCTACAGTGGGCAGTGGATCTGTAGCATCTCCTGTTTCATCCTCGGCCCCATCAAGCTCTGTCTCCCAGGCTGCTGCTCCCAAACTTGCAATAACCGCAGCTGCTCCCAAACAAGCAATAACTGCAGCTGCCCCCAAACTTGCAATAACCGCAGATGTCCCCAAACCTGCATTAGCAGCAGCTCCTGTTGAAGCTTCTAAAGAAGCACCAGCAGTAGCTGCTGCTCCAGCCTCCACTCCTAAAACGTCTGCAGTATCTGCTGCTACACCCAGCACCCCTCCTAAACCAAGTGCTCCTGCACCTGTAGCCCCTAAGCCAACCCCGACTCTGCCTGTTTCTAAACAAACCCCTGTAGTGCCCACTCCTGTTCCTGCCCCTAAACCATCTACCACTGCATCCACCCCTGCTCCTGCAACAAAGCCATCGACTACAGTGCCCCATCTTGCTCCTCCCCCTAAGCCATCAACTACAGTACCCACCCCTGTTCCTCCCCCTAAGCCAACCCCTGCAGTTTCTACCCCAGTCCCAGCTCCTAAACCATCAGTACCCCCTGCAACAAAACCACCAGCTCCCACTCCCGCTCCCAAGTCCTTTATCACCCCAGCATCTTCTGTGACCCCTAAAATTGGCCCCTCTGATCCTCCAGCAACCCCACCAAAACCTGGTCCACCACCACCAGGACCAAAACCAACCTCTGACGTGGGAGCTGGAGCCAAAACTGCTCCTTGGCAGAAACCAGCTACAACAACAACCCAGTCCCCCACTGCAGGCTCCTTTGCTCCTAAACCTTTTGGCTCAGTGCCAAAACCGACAACAGGAGCTTCTGCTCCAGCTACAAGTCCCTCAGGGGCCCCTACTCCAGCCCCTAAACCTGGGTCAAAGTTTGCTGTCAGGTTCCCCCCACCCAAGAAATAGTCCTGGTGTTACTGTCATTGAAGTGTTGATCTGTTTCTTGTGTGTGCATACCAGTTCTATGACTAGCTTAAGATAGCTTAATTTAAGATGTTTAAATGAGGATAAATTAAGCTGTAATTAGTAACCTAATTTAAGATATAATATATGGTAAATAGCATTGGTTTGTTTTTCTGGTATTATTTCTAATTTTGAGTGTTCTTGCCTTTATATAGGCCTACATAATAATAAAGTTGTAAATATTGCCACTTGCATAGAAATAGTTCACATGTTGTAATCACTGAATATATGCAGTGGTTAAAATAATAACTTTGGAATAAAATAAATTAAATTAAAATCTTTATTATGTAGATGCGTGCGTGTGCGTGTGTGTGTGTCTGGGTGCATGTGTGGAAGTTATATTTTTATTAGTGTAGAATGTCGATCAATTTCCTTCATCAAAGTCAAATCAATTTCCTTCATCACCAATGTTTGCATGGATTTTTCTACATTTAAAAAATGACATTCTTCTTTCAAAACTACCATAGTTAGTGTGTTCCTTGATGTTTTTCAGATTAACATTGTTTTGATATGTTTCTAACATTGTTTTTAAGAAAACCATTGAGCAAAATTCAATCCCAAAACTGCAGATGTTTAAAACGTTTTTCCTTTTAACCCTCATGTTTTTCAGATATTGTTGAAATTGTAATGTTTATTACTTATTTAATAAAGTACTGGACTATTCTAGAATGGGTTTTAATTTTTTTTAATTTTAATTTTAAATGCTGATGCCCATAAGAGGAATATGGCAGATTGGCAAGTAATATTTAACTTGCCTGTGGAATAATAAAATAACCAAAATGGCATTACTTGTAACAGTACTGTATTGATATTAAACCAAGAACAAGTGATTTTTGTTTTTAAGAAAAGGAAGAAGAAAATTAGTTTTTATTAAATAAGCTATATATACTAGATAGATTTAAATGATGATTCTGGTTTTATTGTCATACCATATTTAACAGTCAAGATATCAGCAGAATATTAAAATGCTAACAACTCACGTGTGGTTATCTGTTAGTAGTGGTTTCTAGAATAGCCCAAAGTGTTTTTAAACTAATACTTTTTCTAATTAACAATTGTTTTCATGAGTGTCTGCATGTTTTTGGCGTTGATTTTTTCAGATAAGTAACTGGATGGTCGTATGTTGTACTTACAAGGGAGACAACTTGCGCCACACGACAGTGGATGCTTGGCTGAACACTAATTGCATGGTTTGTGCCGACCGGTTGACACGCCAGTTTCCATGGCTACAGTTGAACGCTGACACGATATCCTTGGTTTGTTATTTGTAAACAAGCTACAATGAACCCAGTTTTCCTCCCTTTGAAAAGTAGTTAATAATTATAGCAAATGAGTAACCAAGGAAGTGGCACATTCGTGGATTTACAGTTACCTGAAAAGTTCCAGGTTTGAGAGACAAAGTAACATAATGAGTTACATTTATAGTTTAAAGGTTGCAGACAAATTTATGCAGGTATTACATTGTTTACCATTATAGTTAGGAATTGTTTTTTAGGGTGGGTTGGGGGAAGAACTAATATTTCACTTAAATTTTCATTGGTCCTGCATATGGATAGTAACGTTTCATATGTTTGTCTTTGAGTTTGTTTACATATATACTTGATTTGAAATAAGAGTGCACATTGGGAAGCTATTGTATTAATAAAAGTAATAATTATTAAAGTTTGTGCTACAGAAACTGCAGGTTAAAACCATGAAGCTATTGTATGAATAAAAGTAATAATTATTAAAGTTTGTGCTACAAAAACTGCAGGTTAAAACCACTGCCGTTGAAAAAAGTTTGTGGTTAATGGAGCATCGTCAGAGTTAATTTGATAGATCACGTGCTTACACAGTTCAGTTCATTTACTCTACGTCTTATCCCCTCCCCCAAAAACAAATCTTAGAAAATTCTAAATCAGATGATAGAATGTCTTCAAGCAGTTAAATGAAAATACTGAAGACACTTGATATCATAATAATTCAAATGCTTTGAGAGCTTAGTGCTAAAATGTGTTTCATAAGTATTACTTGGGTGCATAATTGGTTGAAAGTAAAAACGGATGGTTTAGATATCAAATCTAAGTTACAAGTGTTGAATGTGCCATTAAATAAAACTTTTTCTCTTTCTCCAAGCTACAAATGATTAAGTTTGGTCAGACTGCTGTTACCTAGTATTTTACTCTACCAGCAGATAAGAATTTGAGGTGTGTTATACTGTTAACTGTATAGCTGCAGTATGACGAGATACCATTTGAAAGATGAAGAAATAAATGTTGAAAGATACGTTATGATGTGCCCGTTTTGGGAGTTCTCAGTTAAGATGGTGAGTTTAGGCAGCTGAAATTGAAACACTGAATCGTTAAAGAAAAGCAAATTAATTGGTGCATGTTAATATGGAAATTGAGATAAATTGTTAAAGGAATGTAAATTGGTGCATGTTAACAGTAACTGGAAATTGAGATGCATTGTTGAATGTAAATTGGAGCATGTTAACATGGAAATTGAAATGATTTAATTGTTAAAGAAACGCATTTTAAGTGGAAGGTATTAATGTTATGATTGTAATTTCAGTATTAATCTCTTGTTCATTTGTTTCAGTCAGTAGACAGGTTGTGATATTTATTCGGTCTGTGTCATATTAAACCACGTTTGGGTTTTTAGATAGTTTGGGTTTGTATTGTAATTGTCCATGTTGAAATTTCTAATTTGTGTGTATATATCGATTAGGAAATTGATTAGTTATTTTATTAAATAGCCAAAATGTAGTAATTTTATTATCTAGAAGTTTATAACTACTTAATATAATGCTGTTCAAGGGAGTGAGATGTTCTCTTTTTTAAATTTGGTATAGGAATGTCTGCAGCTGTGTGGTTCAATTCTGTTACTGTTCAGTTAGTGCTGGATGTGGAATGTAGGTAGGGCATCTTGATAGTCTAGTGGTGAAAGTGTTTGCCTGACAGAATCGTTCTGAGACTCATCCTCGTTAGTGAGTCACTAGAACCTTTTCTAATTAAAATCTTTCTGATGCTGGTACAACATTAATAAAAATGTGTTGAGTGTGTTTTAAATAAATAAAAAGTAGGAGTTTAGGGTGCAAAATAACAGTGGCTAGCATCTAGCTAACATGAAGTCCATTGGAGACAGTTCTGATTGATGTGCCAGTAGATTTTTTATTTCAAAATATTTCTGAATCAATAATAAATGTTGTTAAATTATCTTTTTTAATTGTTAAGTGTGTGTTAAATACATAAGTAGACTAGAAGATGAAGTAACTGAACAGTTTGACTTGTCTCAGGCAATAACAATAAGTTTTAAAATGTTGTTTCTTGTTCTATTGGAAATCCTAACCCTGTTACTGTTAATGTTGTTCTGTTGCAGTTTTGACAAGTAACTACCAAAGATTTATTTTTGCAGTGTTTTCTTGCAATATTTTCATAAACTAGTTTTTATTAGATACATATAATAGAACGAGAAACTTTGAGAATTAGGTATCCAATTTGTTGTTGTCAAGAAATTATTAAACATTTTTCTAATTATCACAGCTTTAACATGAATATCAGAAATTTAACTTTATATAAACACTCAGTATTGTTAGAATATGTTAATATAATTATTTTGTACACGTTTTGTTGTATTGATAGATTTTTTGTTATCCATTGAACCATAGATTTTGGGGTTGTTAGCAGATTTGAATGAAAATGTGTGCATGCTATTTTACAACTGTCTATGCATGTGCTATCATATATTTCATCCATTCACTGTTGCATCAGTCATAAAAAGTAAAGGTTGCATGTTCTTGATTAAATTGCACATTTCCAAACAGACAAGCCCATCTCAACATAAATATTTTTGTTTAAGTAGTATTACTGGGGGTATTATTTTTTACTGCAAAAGTATTATTTTATTACTATATAGCAATAAATGTTTACTTTTGTATGCCAGGTTGATTCATAATTTGATTTGATATGATTTTTTAAAATATTTGTTTTGGTGAATTTTTTAAAAGGAAAAATAGTTCTGATTCGACATCACATTTAACAACCAAACTGTTATTGTAGTTGTTTACTGTGATATATGGAAAGAAAGATTTAATGTGTGCAGTTCATTTCTGAAATGTGCTGATTAATGTAGCAAAAAGATTTTGCATATTTCGATTTAATCCAACATTAAATTAAATCCTGTTATTGTTTTGTTTGAGTTTATTGGTAGCTCATGAACATTTTATACATATTTGATTCAACATACTTATCTGAAAGCAAAACATTTGAACAAGTCAAATCATTGTTATTGTGAAGACATCTTTTTTTGAGATCCAGAAGGTACTTATAATAAAGAACAAGATTTATAGGTTCAAAATAATATTATTTTTATTTGATAGTGAACAAAGATTTCTATTTGATACGAATGTGGTTATTCTTGTAACAATGATATGTAGACATGTTTCAAAAAGTATTTTCATTGCATTTTAGTGCCAACTTACTTTTAAAACCTAAATTACAGTTTGATTTAAATAAGACAAGACTGCAGTTGAAAACTAAGGATTTTTTTTTTTTAAATCTTATTTTCACTTCATCTCATACAAATGTTTGTCTCAATTAAATGTCTCTTTTAATATATATAATTATTTATATATTTAATCTGAGTATTTTTTTTAAAACCACATTGGCTTATGTTTTCTTGTTTATAGTGACCCGGTTATACTAACAACTGCTTTAAGAAGTGAATTTTCCATCTGTCGAGTGTAATAACTTGATATGTATTATGGTGTATGAACCCTGTTTCATTTCAGTATTTCAAACATTGTAACAATTATTTCATTTACCTGTAGCTTAACAATGTACTCTGTAACCATAGTAGTATTTGTAGAATTATGTAGCTCTTTGTTATCCTTTAAAAACATAGATGACCATGCTTTGCACTTATGTTTGGATAAATTAATTAATAAGAGTATTCAATGTGAAACATTTCTAACCAGTGCAGTTTTATTTAGAGTGAACCACTGTGACTAAAATTACATCCAAAAAGTGTTCTTTTTATGTTTATCCTTATTATTTAAAGTTCATTTTGGATTACCAGTTTATATTCAGCTATTAATAGCGGGTGTAAATTTAATTATGTGGCTATTATTCAACAAAAAGTCAAAGCATTGTTTCTTAAAGTTTGATACCTGGTGTCATTTGATTCTGTTACCAGTGAAACAGTGCTGGGTGTGGCTGTTAGTGACACTGATATATCCAGTACGTGTGTGATTCAGACTGTGTACAGCATTTGTAGAGTCACGTACATTCTGTTTGGCACATGATCAGTATGAGATCAGTCCTTGGTAACAAGCCGTTCAAGGATTTTCATGTAAAATAGTTTGATACCAATAGACCTGTAACTGAATAAAAAGCTTTATCAAATATACAACTCAGAATAATTATGTTTCCTAATATTCATGTAATTTTGTTCATACCTGCATGATTATGGGGAGATAAATATACTGTTAGAAAGAAATTTAATACTAAAAGGCTCTGCTAGATGAAAACAAGGTACAGTTTGTTTCTTGAATATACTCCTAGACAAGTAAATTTACTAAATAAGTAAATATACTAATTAAATAACTAATTCACTTGTTAATTTTGTTTCAATATCAAACGACTTTGTGTAGAAAACCTATTAATTGTTAAGTGTTTTCACAATGATGTTGAATGCTGTCTGTTAAAAATGGATGCTCATTTGAGCGCAGTAACTCACACATTTGTAGCACTTAAAGCCAATTTATAAACTTTTGTAAATAGGCACATGTCTATGTCGCCATCATGGAAATGGTTATCTGTGTTCCATGGATTTGTACAACTACTGTTGCCTATTTTTGTCTGTGCTAGTATAATGTTGCTGTTTTAAATTTGGGTTATATCTGACACACAACAAATGTTTTTGAGTTACTGATCTCTGTTGTTATTCTTAAACGGATTGTAATCTGTTAACTGGAGTCTTGCCATTGAACTGGTGTTTTTTAATGTCATTCTTATTCTTATCACATTTAGCATCAATTGTACAAGACTGTTCCAAAGGAACATTTTGTTTTAAAATTCTGAAATTATTGTTTTTAATGCATTGTTAATTACTAGTATTACTGCATAACATCTTAGAATTGTTTGAATCTGTGAATTTTGTTTATATATTAGCTTGAAAATGTAATCAATTATCTGTAAACCATATTTGTAAGGGTATTGTAATCTATCAAGATTTCAGGATTAATTTCATCTCAGAATGTCTACCATGCAACATCTAATAAGAGAATATATTTCATGTATGTTTACTTCAGCACTGTTACAGTATTGTACTGGAAGAATGTATATTGTGTAATTGTTGTGATTATATTGATTTCATGTGCTACCAATGTTTAAATAAAATACAGATGTATAACACGAGCATACATACGCTATTATGTAGATAATAATATACATGTAATACAAGCATTATTTAACAGGTGTTCAGTTTATCGTTTATAGTCGTTTGGAAATTGGAAAGCAGTATTTAAAACATTAAAACAATCTAGAAACCTTAGGATTATTGTTAGTGATCAGCAGTTTATCTTGGAAATCTATTTTGAAGATTAGTAAGTTTTAAGTAACCATATGCAATGAAGGCACAGATTTAGTAATTCATAATATATTAAAGATATTTATTATTTAACAACTTTCATAACTAGCAATGTCAAAACAACGGAATCGTCACTTTCAGATTTATTGGCTTAAAATAAAAAATATTTTTATTTGTTCATAAAATATTATTTAATGTTTGAATTGAGCTATGCAGATATCCGAGTGCTAGAATTATTATTTGGTGTTGAATGATTATAGTGCTTTGGAAGAAACAACAACAGTATAAAAATTAATTCTGATTAACCTGATGATTTGGAGCAAAATCAAACATCAATGGGTGTGCATTAAGAAATGGTAAAGTAAAAACTGAAAAATATTTAAGAATTGTAAAAGCTTAATTGCATATCAGTCGTGTTTTATCACATCCTGAATCTATCCATTTTTCAAATTGTATTTAAAAAGAAAAATAACCTGTTACCTTCCCGCACCTCCACCCCATCCAAAATTTATAAATAAAATTAACAATAAAAGGAAAACGCCAGAAGGTGTCTTTTAAAGCTATCATAGTCCTCCATTACGTAAGTTTCTCTTTAGTGATGACGTCATGACGTAATTTGATATATAACATCACTTAAGAAAAACTTGCTTAATGCTAGTACTAGGAGCTTCGAAAATACACCCAGCACCCCACAGAGTAACGGTGAAGAGAAACGAAATCAGAATTGTTCAGGTTATGTTGGTTCTTTGCATGTAAAAAGGTGATGAAACTGGTTCTTAATGTATTAATCACTACAGTTGTTACCCTTGCTGTACCAGCGCAACTACTGCAACTGCTGATATAAGAAGTGTATGCTCAACGTATATGTTGTAAACTGTAGTGGAATGTTATATAATAAAGTATGTAATGTTGAACAGCCGTTGGCGTTTGTTCTTTATTAGTAGCTCACAACAAAACTTCAATAGTGACAGGATTTATGGATGTCTTGCTTGGTGTACATTCGTGAAGTATAACTAACAGGTACACATGTAATTCTTTTTGGAATGAGAGAATATTTAAGTTATGTCAAGAATATTGTTTTATTATTTAAACATTTAGAAAAGATGATACAGTCATGTTATGTCTAACTGGCACACTCCACACCAGTCTCATTACGCTACTATCTCTGTCTAGGTCGCATTCAAATGCTCGATGTTGGTACGTTCTTACACAGGGAGACCCGTCTCGCATAAACAAAATGGCGACATTTGAATTTAGCGTTTAACAATATCCCATGATAGCGAAGGCTAACAATTGTAATTCAGGTACTGTAGTGCTTGTATGTAGTATTAGAAACCAGTGTTAAAACATGGTAAATCGACAATGTAATTGAGATACTGTAGTGCTTGTATGTAGTAGTAGTAACCAGTTAAAACGTGGTAACATCGACTATAACTTTAAGCGTGACTTCATGGAATGGGATGGTTCTGAACTAAAGTGCTAATCAAAATTATACATAACCGTATTTTTGCTTATATTATAAGAGTTGTAAATGTCTGTCAAACATAAACTTGAAAACCGCATTAACATTATCATGACCTATTACCATGTGCATGTGCCTGACAAAATAAATGTCGTAAAAGTTGTCTTTTATAGATGAAAAAATCTCGATCTGTGGAACATTTGAAAATTAAACCCAGGTAATGTGAAACAGACTATAACAGCATATATAACTGCACCTGGCAAAATTGGATAGAGTTACCAGTTTCATTTCGGTTATAGTCTGTTTCAACTGATATGACATGTAAAAAAAATTCATCACAATCGATTTTTTAAAATCTATAAAAGACAACTTTTTAATACTTATTTTCATTGTCACTTGCATTTAGTAATAGGTCATGAAAACATCATGACCTATTACTATGTGCATGTGCCTAACAAAATAAATGTCTTAAGTTGTCTTTTATATAAGAGTTACGGTTATGCCTAATACGGTTTTCAGGTTTATATTTGACAGATATTTGATATTTATGTATTAAGTAAATATACGGTCATGTATAATTTTGATTAGTACTATAGGTGCCACGATAATCCAGTAGTAAAAGTTGATCTGAGATTGATTTCGTGTCAAGTAGCCACTAGGGGTTGGTTTTAATTTAAAATCTTCACAACACTGATATAACCATTAATAAAAATGTGTTAAGTGTGTCTTTAAATAAAATCCTAAAAATTATTATAGCTCACAATAAAACTCAATGACAGGTTTTATTAATATCTTGCCTTGTGTACATTCCTAAAATATAATAAAACCCTATAAACTTATACAAGTCATTCCTTTACAGGCCCGTAGTACGGATTTTCAAAGTGGGGGGCGGGGGGGGGGGGCTAAATTTTATGGGTGTATAAAATTTGAGAAACCGT
>JAUTBW010019339.1:379-11598 GCA_032361425.1 Peltospira smaragdina
GTTCCGGATGTACATGTAAAACATTTAACCAAGCCCCCTGCCACACACACAGTCACACGACAGTACTTTACGTCTTGCACGTAAATGTAAATCTGAGGGCGTGTATCAACAGCCTAGTGCAGAAAGTATCAGCCTGACACATGATGTATCTGAGATGGATTGTAAGTGATACTTTCAACAGGCATATAACTGTTAATAAAAGTGTTGAGTGCATCATTAAATAAAAATAAATAATGCAAACCTAAATCTATTTCTGATTACTGGAAGGGAGTAGTATTAGAGCCAGTAATTAAACACAGATTTATCTTTGCAATCAAAACATAAATTATACTATTTTCTGAATAACGCTCCATAACTTTTTTTTCTTTCATAGGTCCCTAGTTAGAAAGGAAACCTATTACAACCACATAGGCAACTCTTTCTGATTAACAACAAGGAACATTTATATGCAGCACCCCATCACTAGTTGTGGCACACTGGTTTGAATTTAGAAATAGGTTAATGGGATTTATCCGAAGACCATCTGCACAAACGAGAGCTACGTGATAAACAAAGTAGCCTAAACTTGTTAAAACCTTTTGGTGCCTGAGGTTTGAGGAAGACTTCATCCATGGTGGAGGGACCTAGGGAAGACTCGGAGGGGGGAGTGTGCATTGAGCTGAGGTTGTTGATGACGAGGGTGTTGGGGTTCCGCTCCTCCCCCTGGTCGCCATTACTGACAGGACCCTGACCGTCGTCATCCAGTAGGGAGGAAGATGCAAGGCTGGATGTCGAGTCTGAAACAAATTTATTTGTTTGTTTATTTATTTATTTATTATCGGTATTTGTTTGTTTGTTTATTTATTTCATAATAATTTTAAAAATATTACTTTTTTTGTTATTGGTTTTATTTATTTATTTGTTTAACTTACGTAAATTAATACATAAACTTTGTTTTTTTAATACCGCATGCAACTTTACATTGCACTGAATGTAACAATAGAAATGTAGCTATTGTCTATTGTCATATATTGATATATTTATATCAGCTGTAGCCTAGCTACGTCTTTTTAATTATTCAGGTTTTTGTCACTTCTAAACTTCTGTTGAACTTTGAAAATCAATACATAAATTTTTGATATTTTCTTGTCATATGCAACTGTACTGCTTATTATCATATTTTCCCAGATTTTATAGCAGCTATCTAGCTGTAAAGATCTTACAAGCGAGGTTTTTCTTGAGCTGGTGGTAGGCTGTGTAAGACAAGATGGGCATCGGCCACTCAAACTGCTGGTGAACATCTCGCAACGCTGTCACAAAGTCTTCCACCTTCGCGGCTCGAACTCTGTGTATAACAAAACATACCACAGTGTTAGAAAGCATTTGTAACTAATTTCAACACTAAAATTATTAAACTCTCTCTGTATAAAACAAAAGATATGTCAGTATAACTTACTTTTTGTTGTTACAACTACAAAAACATAATTGAAGTTTAAATACATGTTGATCACAAACAAAAGTACGATATAAAATGTGAGATATGTAGTTATTTTTGTAAAAAGTAAAAAAACATGTTGCGGTATTAAACTAACCTTTCTCTTCTTAGCCAGGAAACAGTTCCAAAGTCATCAACGTTGGCTGAGAAATATCCAAGTGTCCTGATTCGGTTAGAAACAAGCAGCTTCCGGGCGTGCCGACACAGAATCATGTCAATGTATACCTGGTCAGCTGTGGGTTCATGCTGTTTTCCCTTAGGGTGAGGTCTGCAGTAGAAAATTAATAGTGGGTTGCAGCCGAGTACATAAAATTTTGAAATAAAGGGTCCCTAATACTAATACATTATGATAAGAAATGCCTAATAAATATTGATTTATGTGATAAGAATGACAAAAAACTAATAAAAAACAAAACAAAAACAAACAAAAAACCAGCAGTTTTATCTTAAGATCATCCTAAGTCCATGTTAATTGTTATTAGTATTATATTTTCATATATATATATATTTTTTTAAAGTCAAATTATTATAATTAGAATCTTATAGAAATATGAAGTCTTTGTTTCAAAGTATTTGCTAATTTGTACATGCTCTTTAAATAATAAAGAAAATAATAATCCTATGTTCGACTATCCACATAGTAATCGTTACCATAAGTTAAGATTAAAGAGTAACCAAACAATTATTCTTCTCCTCCAAATATCACGGCATATGAAAAGGTAATTTTACTTTTTAGATGCTAGTGGATCTGATGTTGTCATCTTCACTTTGGGTTTGGTGACGTCTCTCAGGGGGTCAAAGGTTGTGATGCTGGAGGTGCGTACTCGGCCCATGTTGCTCACGTTGCTGTAGTTGAAGGAAGCGTTGTCGGTCGGTGTCATGGGTGGGCTCAGGCTGGCTGACGGGTAGGGGGAGGCTGATGCGACTCGACTCATGGCGCCAGTGATAGCAGCTGACTCAACATCATTTGGATCTGGTGAATATAAAAGGAAATACAGGACATTTATAAAGCAAGGTTTGTTACGCATGGGGTAGATACATATAGCAAAATGGATCACACACAAAAATAAACTTTTGAAATTTATCTCATCGTCAGAGATGCTGGTGGAGTTCAAGTGGAGGTAGGGCAAAGTCAATAATACTGAGATTTATGCTTCAAGGTATTTAATGTGTTACACATTCTAACATAAATTTACATTTATAGACCATAAAGGAAAGTGTATAATTTCGGAAAATTTCAACTTCTAACAGAAAATCAAGACAGAATTTGTATGTGCATTTCTGTCATTATTATAATCTTAAATCAAAGTGTAAAATTATTAACATTTATTAGAAGCTAAAGCCATTAATAATATATTATTGCAAGTACATTTTTACAATTATCCACAATCCATATAAACTTATCTGGGTAACATAAATTGCATATAAATTATATCAATGAACATTTGTTAATTATAAAATATAAACAATTTCAAAATTTGGCCACTAAATAAAGTAAACAATATCAGTATAAATTCACACATTATGGGTAATCTGTAAAAATGGTAAAATTGCACACTCCCAATAACCATTACTTAGTAAAGTTTTTAAGTTTACCAATGGCCTTGAGGAAACGGACTAGATCATGAGCAATTTCCCAGGCTTCTTTATCGAGCGCTGAATCCAACAGAAGTGTGGCATGCTGCAAAACAAACACAATCTTCAGTTAAATATTTCATCACACCTTTTAATTTAAACAAGTCATCTACACTGAAATCCATATTAAATTACTCAACTTCAGCTCAATTAACTACCAGTGAAAACCATTACCAACATATACTACTAAGCTACACTGTATCCCATATAACAACAGACACCGGGGCTGGATACAAACCTGTCGACTGACCATGGGCATCTCGAGGTTCTGCAGGATGATGAGGTAGGTGGCGGCTGTGGTGAGGCTGCCATTGACGAGACACTCCTCAAACAGGTCCTTGTGGTTGCCCACCGTCGAGAAGAGGTACGGCCACAGCGCAACCTCCGTCTTGCGCGCGCAGTGCACAACCGTCTGCAAGTACTCGGGGAACTCCTGGATGAACGCAACCACACGCGGCAGCAGCGGGTCTGGAATAAATGATAGAAGAAAAGGTTTTAGTTTAATGATGTATTCAATTTTATTTTTTAAAAAAGGTTTTGCAGATTAACAGGTCTGCAAAAAATGATGGAAGGAAATGTTTGATACAATAATGCATTCAGGCAACAGTGGGACTACACCAATGAATCGAAATTGTTTATTTAATGATGTACTGAATACATTTTTAAAGATTTAGTGGCAACAGTGGGTCTGCAACGGATGGAAGGAAATGTTTTACTTTTAGTTTAATGATGCACTCAATACATTTTTTTAATGTTTAATGGCAACAAAGAATGGAATAGTTCATTTAATGCTGCATTTTATATATTTTAAAAAGGTTTTATGGCAGCAGCATATCTGCAAAACAGAATGGAAGGAAATGTTTTATTTAATGAAGCACTCCATACATTTCTAGAGGTTTTATCAGTAAGGTTACTGGTCATAATTAGCAGTAAGGAATGTTTTATATGCATTATACCATATAATACATATAATACACATAATACAATACAAATCACAACCAACAATACCCTAAAATGGCCTGCTCATTACAGGCAATTAACATAAAAATAACAATTAATTACTGATAATTAGAAGTATTTGTCTTTAATTCCGAGCACTTTTTTTCTCCAGTGGTAGAGTACCTGCCTGAAGCATGATCTCTAACAGTAATTACTGGTGTTTTTTGTTTTGTTTTTTATTTGTTAAAAAAAAAAAATTAAAAAAAAAAAAAATAATAATTTTAAAAAATATATATATATACATATATAACACCAATATCACAATTAACACAAATATTCCGAATAATTATATTTAAAATATTTAATACAAAAAACCTGCTGACCTGGGATGGGCTCTTTGGACGTGGCCTCAGCTTCGAGCACTTCATGCAGCAGCAGCTCAAGCACGTGTGGGAAGTAGGGCAGTTCCGTGCAGCACCGCGCCAGGTCAAACGCATGTACACCCAGGCTGAAAACAACAGTAGTACTTTGAGCACACTAGTCCCTGCATCACAACAGGTAGACTCAAGGTAAAAATTTAGTCATCTCCAAAACAAACTGATCAAATTGTATGTTAAAAATTGGATTTCTTTACTGTAGTACCATTAAAACACAAACATACAAAATGATCAGAAACAACACTTACTTTCTTCTTAACAGCTGTCGTAGTATATGATGCAAGTATATCTGACTCTGAAAGAGAATAACAAACTTAATTCAGTGCCAGTATTCAAAACATTTACTGCTAATAAAAGAGCAAGCATAATACCCATTTACTTCACATGTATGGAGAAACAAGAATAAACATAAAATTAATCATCAGAGTGTCTACTAAATAAGACTAGAATAATTCCACTAATTTGAAGACCTAGCATAATATTAAGATATCAGATTAAGATCGTGAAGGCACAGAACAATTTTCCTAAATCTGCAATCTGACCCTTTAACACAAAGAATTAAGATGTAGCTGTATCGTACACTAAACATTTCTGAAAAGGAAAGATAAAGCTTAATCTTCTGACTACCGCATATGAGATATCTCAAGCCTGCAAGATAGCCTAGTTATTGTTTACCACTAAGAAAACCTGAATAAATACGTACTGTTCTCTCAAGAGTACACAGTGGAAGTTCCGAGAACTCATCGTCAGATGAAGAAACGTTGTAGGAAATTGCATCACAGGCAGCGCCAAGAATCACAGCATCTTCAAATAACACAGCTGGAAAACACAACAGATAAACATACAGGTAGTCATCTTCAAATAACACGCTGGAAAACACAACAGATAAACATACAGGTAGTCATCTTCAAATAACACAGCTGGAAAACACAACAGATAAACATACAGGTAGATATCAGTAATCTTTTACAGCAAGTTTGCACAATAAGAGTTTTTATTGAAATTGTTCTAATTTTGAAAAAACCTACTTTATTTTTGTTATAGGCACTGATTAACGAAACATTCAAATACAGTTTATAAAAACTAATTACAAGAAGTAGTCTTAAAGCTACTATGTCAAGAATAAATTTATTATTTAAATATTTACAAAAGATGATCCAGTCATGTTATGTCTAACTGGCACGCTCCACACCAGACTCGTTATGTTACTATTGCTATCTAGGTCACACATAAACGCTCTTTGTTAGTACATGTTTTTTCATGGGGAGACACACCTCACTTATACAAAATGGAAAAATTTGTATTTAGCGTTTGACGATATCCTTTGATAGTGAAGGCTAATAAGTGTAATTCAGGTACTGTAGTGACTGTATGTTATTACAGTAACCAGTGTTAAAACACGGTAAAATCGATAATGTAATTTTAAACTAGAATGAACATCAGATATGTACAACAAAAGGTATGAAACATTACTCTTTATTACTCTTGAAAAGGTCTGTACATACAGACAAAATGCTGAGTGTTTTAATAGATTTTTCTATTAATTATGAAAACCTGGGGTGGGGGGATATACAACTGAAGTAGAAACAATGTATTCTTTCATTGATGTAATTATCTCATATGGAAAGACATCTTCTTTTTACGAAATGAACCCTCTATGGACTAGTTCTCTGTTAAGCATTAATTCAACACTGTGTTATAGTAAAACAACTTACCTAAAGGGTATATATCTACTTTAAATGGCAACATGATTCGTTTTGACATGAAACTGTGAGCTTTGGCATCATTCCTTGGATACAGAGGCAGCCATACCTAGAAACACAAACACTTGTCATAAATAGTCATAGAATACAGACTTATCCAATTTAAACAAAACAAAATAAAATAAAATTGTAATTTGTTTATTTAACGATGCATTCAACACATTTAATAAACAGCAATATTGGTGTCAGCAAAGCAAATTAAATGCAATGTTTTAAAATATATATATTAATCTTTCATAAACTGTGAACCACTTTGTCATAATAACATCTTATGGTAACAGATCTGTCTGTTCCAATGGACCTTTTATCAATATTAAGTAGCACTGCATAAATAAAATTAATGTATTTAAAATTAAATGTATATTTTTTTATTTTTTAAAAAATAAAAAAATAAAAAAATAAATAGCAACACAATAATTGTGATAATAATAATAATAATAATAATAATAATAATAATAATAATAATAATAATAATAATAATAATAATTTAAAAAAACAAAAAACAAACAAAAAAAAACAATTAAAATAATATTTAATAAACAAACAAACAAACAAACAAACAAACGCACTGCATCGGAAGATATTTTAATTTGAAAAACCCTAGTGGTTCACTCACAGGGATTGATCTTATACTGACTCTGTGTCAGGGAAGCGTTTGTACCACTAGGCTATTGAGGCACCCCTTAATGTACTTTACCTTCATGCCGTGTGCCCCACAGCCCAGCCAGAGTGCCTCCATCAGCTGCATCTTGCCGAGGTTAGCCCGTGAGGTTGTCCACAGGTTCTCCACGGAGGTGGCCACCACTGAGGGTGTACAGAACGGAAGCTGCAAACATAATTTAAACTTCACTGTAGAACAATAACACAAGATATTACTACTCCGGGATCTCAATGAATCTTGAGAAGTGTCTTTTGAAGCATGGAATTTGAACAGGACTCTTTGTTTTGTATTTTAACCAAAAATCCTATTATGTACTCCATAATTTAAAAAAAAAGCTCAAATGACTCCCATTAGAGAAAGTTTAGTCAAAACACTGTTACTCATTTATATAAAATTCCACAAAAGCGGTACTTTAACTTACAATTCAGAATGGAGGTGCTGACAGTATGTTAAGCATTTTTTAATGAAACTGTATATCAACGTGCATTTATAAAGTTTAATAAAGAGAACAGTTTTTCCAGACATTTCCCAATGTACTGGTACAGAATAAATAGCACAGCTACACTGTACTTCTTGTTCTGATGTAATTGTTAATAAAAATGTGATGAGTGTATCATTACATGACTCGAAACTGCTAGTAGCCAGGTCACCAAATCGTCGGCTGAGAACCACACTGTTCTATCTCCACATTTTGTGAAAAATGAGTTGAAGTGTCCATGTGACTGTGGTGACTTTATTTTTTGTCTTGGCAGAAGTTCAGATCACATGCATGCTTATAATGGGAAATATCTGTATTCAGCTTTGTTGTCTCTCCATATTAAATACACTAGACTGCAAACATTACGTCAACTGTTTCTCAAAATGTATTATTTTGGAGATAGAACAGTGTGGTTCTCAGGCGACGAAATGTATCCAAATGACCGTCTGGGTAACTTTAATATGAATAATAGCTTTATTTGCCAATAAATTTCACTTACAATTATTACATTGCAATTTGAACCAAAATCTTTCTGACCTTTCCCAAATGCTGTCTTTGTGAAATTGACTCTTTTTAAAAGCAACTACTATTTCATGTTTGGGCCATCTGAAACCTGTTTGGACCACTGAATATGAAAATATAGTGGCCCAAATATATAATTTTGGGCCACCATTTTTCTGGGGTGAGTTTCAAGCCCTGCATTAACTCAATTTTTTTTTTAATAAATGATGTCAGCTAGAGAGTTTACATTGGTTTTCTCTCTGTTACTGTGTGTGTTGAAGCTATAACACTCACAGGTCGTTTGTAGTTGCCATCCTTGAGCTGTGGGCCAGATCGGTCACGCTGGAACATGAGCAGCTTGCCTGACACATTCACCAACATGCTCTCTGCCTCTCGCCATGTGTGCTGTAACCGTGACGCTGAAACAAGACGAACACAGAGAGAGGGTTTATTTAATGATACACTCAATACATTTTATCTACAGTTACATAGATAGAGAGATTTGTTACACCAGCATGCTCTCCACCTCTTGTTTTAACCATATGTCTGATGCCATATAACCGCACACCAATGTTTTGAGTGCGTCATTAAATAAACATCTCCTTCCTTCCCTTCCACCTCAAGTCGTGTGCTGCAGCCATGACACTGAAACCACACAGAGAAAGGGTGTTTATTTAATGACATACTGAACATATTTTATTTATGGTTATATGGTCATGCTGTCCGCTTTACGCCACGCGACACTGAAACAAGAGAAACAAAGAGGAGGGTGTTTATTTGGTGATGCACTCAACACACTTTATTTACAGTTACCTTATATCGCTATGTATTAGCCGACTTCGTGTATAAGCTGACCCCTTAGTTTGCCCCTATAAATCTGGTATAAAAAGACTGGTACCATGCATAAGCCGAATGCAACTTTAGTCATCGCTAGCGACAGAAAGTTGATTTTTCACTTGACCTTATTTGTGTTTCATGGATATTTAAACCACTAAAATTACAAATAAAGAGTTAAAAACAAACATCCTACAAAATGTACCTAATGTAGAATAATATTTTAATAAAAAGAACTGATCACACACAGTGCCACTTTCGTATCTTGTAGAAGTCAGTGCTTTTGCACATTTGGCATTAACAGAACTGCATGGATAAAACTATATAATTATTATTATTTATTTTTACAAAAAAAAACTCAAAGATAAACAAATAACAGGACAAAAACATATGCTTGAATTACCTATTTCCGACAGTGTCGTATTTCCGTTACTGACGTTTTTTTGATTATTTTACATAAGTATTTTATCAACTCCATACATAGGCCGACCCCCTGCCCCAGGGAGACATTTGTAGAGCTGGAAAGTCGGTTAATACACAGCGATATATGGTATATCAGCGTCAAAAACAATTTCATTAGGAAAAACACTAGAGACTACCTGAAAAGGATTGATCTCAGATCATACGCATCAGAAGCGAGTGCAATCACCACTAGACTATCGAAGCATTACTATAGTTTGTCCCTGTATATTCTAAATACGACAACTAATCCCCTTTAATATGTGCTATGTTTTGTTAATCTGTATTTAATGCTTACATTCCAACGTAAGAGGACACTAACCCCCCCACCCCCAAATTTGTGCCATATTTCGCTATTTATGCTTACATTCCGAAGAGGACTCCCCCCAGATGTGCAGCGTGGTCAAAAATCTTCCATCCAAACACCAGTCCAGCTAGGTCAAACACCACCAGTGACGTGATAGCCTGGAATAATGAAGAAAATGTTCATATTAAAGTTACTATGTCGAGAATATTTTTTATTATTTAAACATTTCGAATAGATGATCCAGTCATGTTATGTCTAACTGGCATGCTCCAAACCAGACTCATTACGCTACTATCACTATCTAGGTTACATACTAACGCTCTATGTTAGTACATGTTCCTTTACAGGCGGACCTGTTCGCTTAAACAAAATGGCAAAAGGAGAAAATATAAATATCAAAATCGATTAGAAAACATTACATATATCTGTTTAGGAAAGGACAGAAAATATTGTCTGAAATAATGGAGAAATTTAATTACTTTTTAAAGAAAACACTACATATATATCTGTTTAAGAAAAGAAAGGAAATATCACCTTAAATAATGGAGAAAATGTAAATATCAAAATCGATTAGAAAACACTAAAGATATCAGTTTAGGAAAAGAAATCAATTATATCCTGAAATAATGGAGAACATTTTAAATATCAAAATTAATTAGAAAACACTATGGACAGCTAGTTAGGAAAGGAAATAAAAATCAGTTCGTAAAAGATTGACTGGCTTGCAAGACTATCTATTATGAATAGTTTATAATCACTAGTGAAAAAAAGAGAAAAAAGTTCACACCTAAAATAAATTTGGAATCAGTGGATTCTGACAGGAAGCTTATACACCAACTGCATTCTCACAAAAATAGCTGAATCTTTAACCCTGCCTTTGTAAAGATTATTAAATGTACTCCAACACTCACACACTTGGATTCAGTGAATTCTTACATACCAAATGGATTATGGTAAAAACTGCTCAATCTTTATCACTTCCGTTGCAATTTTTAAATAATTTTTTTTAAATTTGACGACACACTAAACAGATTTTTATTAATGGTTATATTGGCGTCAGAAACATTATAATTAGAAAACACCCTAGTGGCAGCCTAACAGAGATCGATTTCATATTGTCAGGCAGACAAGTACACCATTAGGCTATTGAGACATTCTGCCTTTGCAACTTTTTATTTTTATTTAATAATGCACTCAAACCATTTTATTAATGGATACATCAGCAAAATCCTAGTGGCTACCTAACAGAGAGCAACCTCAGATCAACTACGTGTCAGGCAGATGATCTCACCACTAGGCTACTGAGGCACCCCTCTGCCTTTGCACAGATCATTAAATGAACTGTAACACTCACACTCTTTGCTGAGAAGGAATGAGGGAACAAGTCCCCAACAAACGCAATGCTGAGTCTCGATTCAGGATAGTTGTAACAGACAGCGCCAATAACTGCCAGCAGAGCTCCTGACTAAAAGAGAGAGAGAGAGAGACATTTTATTTAATGACACATTCAGTGCATTTTATTTAGAGATATATAATGTCAGATACATGGTAAAGGACGACTTTTGATAGTGAGAAAGGAAACCTGCTGTTGCCACCTAGGTTATTATTATGATGATGATGGTGATGATGATGATTATTATGATTATGATGATGTTGATGATGATGATGATGATGATTATTATTATTATTATTATTATTATTATTATTATTATTATTATTATTATTATTATT
>JAUTBW010019450.1:0-11597 GCA_032361425.1 Peltospira smaragdina
TAATAATAATAATAATAATAATAATAATAATAATTATTATTATTATTATTATTATTATTATTATTATTATTATTATGCCGCTGCTAAATTTTACTTTTAATCCCAATTTCCCCATTTTCTTTGCCTCATTTGAATTTCAAATCCAAACGTTTCAAACCCAAAGGCTACGTATGTTGATGTCTGTTTCTACATCCCTGTGCAGATCTCACCAACCATGACACTGCTCTACTTCTGCTGCTGACAGGACAGCACCTACCAGCTTACTTATGCTCTAACACAAACATCACTACATGTTGATAGACAACACTTACCAGCTCACTTATACACTAACACAAACATCACTACATGTTGACAGGACAGCACCTACCAGCTTACTTATACACTAACATAAACATCACTACATGTTGACAAGACTGCACCTACCAGCTCACTCGTACACTAACATCACTACATGCTGACAGGACAACACCTACCAGCTCACTCGTACACTAACATCACTACATGTTGACAGGACAACACCTACCAGCTCACTCGTACACTAACATCACTACATGTAGACAGGACAACACCTACCAGCTCACTCGTACACTAACACAAATATCACTACATGATGACAGGACAACACTCACTTGTACACTAACACAATGATCACTACATGATGACAGGACAACACCTACCAGCTTACTCGTACACTAACAAAAATATTACTACATGTTGACATAACAGTACATACCAGCTCACTTGTACACTAACACAAATATCACTACATGTTGACAGGACAACACCTACCAGCTCACTTGTACACTAACACAAACATCACTACATGTTGACAGGACAGCACCTACCAGCTCACTTGTACATTAACACAAATATCACTACAACTTGACAGTCCGTGAGTAAGAAGGCCCAGCATTCGCAATTACTCTTAACATGTTAGTTATACTTGTTAATGGTTTCAGTTTTGATTAAAAGCTGTGTGATCTGGAAGTATACTTGCAATAACAAATGATCAGAACTGGCTGATGAAATGACAGGTAAAATTCCTGCGATATGCACGAGGATATAAATGTCTTCTGAGCTCACACACATGGTTATTAATAAAGGTATTAAGCAAGTGAATCAAAGAGAAACACGACTGATGTGAGTTTATACCCACATAAAAGCGGCACACGGAAGGCTGTGTTTACCATACCGGGCACGCTCTACACACACCTCCCACATGGTGACTTGCAGCCATCGGTCACCATTACAGTTTGTCACTTGGTCAATGTAACAACACATGGTGACTTGCAGCCATCGGTCACCATTACAGTTTGTCACTTGGTCAATGTAACAACACATGATCACTTGCAGCCATTGGTCACCATTACAGTTTGTCACTTGGTCAATGTAACAACACATGGTCACTTGCAGCCATTGGTCACCATTACAGTTTGTCATTTGGTCAATGTAACAACACATGGTCACTTGCAGCCATTGGTCACCATTACAGTTTGTCACTTGGTCAATGTAACAATACATGATCACTTGCAGCCATTGGTCACCTTTACAGTTTGTCACTTGGTCAATGTAACAACACATGATCACTTGCAGCCATTGGTCACCTTTACAGTTTGTTACTTGGTCAATGTAACAACACATGATCACGTGTAGCCATTGGTCACCTTTACAGTTTGTTACTTGGTCAATGTGACAACACATGGTCACTTGCAGCCATTGGTCACCTTTACAGTTTGTCACTTGGTCAATGTAAAAACACATGGTCACTTGCAGTTATCGGCCACCATTATGAATTGAAACTTGGTCAATGTAACAACACATGGTCACTTGCAGTTATCGGTCACCTTTACAGTTTGTCACTTGGTCAATGTAACACATGGTCACTTGCAGTCATCGGTCACCTTTACAGTTTGTCACTTGATCAATGTAACAACACATGGTCACTTGAAGTTATCAGTCACCTTTACAGTTTGTCACTTGGTTAATGTAACAACACAAATACTGTACTGCAATACTAAAAACTGCACCTATCAAGAACAGAAACCATTACTACCAATAACCACCACACCAAGCCACATATGTAATTAGATCACTCTCTTAGGAAGGACAACACCATCAAACCAGCTATGTAATCACGTAATTCCCACAGAAAGGACAGTGTATGTAAAATAAATAAATAAAAATAACATCATGACATGTAGGGAAGAAAGAGGGGTAGAACACCTTTTAGTAGGTCATTTGAAAATGAGTTGCACTATATGATCAGTCACCTGGCAGTGAGCATCAAATACAGGTGTGACCAACATCTTCACTGAGCTGTTCGAAATCATCTTCAGACTGGTTAATATAAAATACTGAGCTAGAGCCAGCATCGCACACTGACATTATCTGAAAATCGTCCCGCTCACTGACTTTGATGATCCAGCCGTTATGAAGGCAGTGCTGGACAGGTAATTAATAACTGGTCACTTACCACAGCACCCTGGACCCCAGCAAGCCTGGTCAGCAGGGTTTGACCAGAGTTCAAAGAGATAAGCTGTAATAGCAGTGGTCAAGCAGACAGCCAGGCTTCAGCCAGGCTTCAACCAGCCACAACTACAGATTGAATTTCCATAGGACACAGATACCACTTAAACATTTCCCTTCACTACTGCTGCTGCCAGATTTGAGCATGTCATGGTGACGGGTAATGGCAGAATAAAAAAAATAAAAATAAAACATTTATCAATTGGGTCTGTTTAAACTATTTTGAAGGCTTGGAAAGACGTTTTGTTTACTCTAATAAAGCCTTTGCCTTTTCTTGAAACTATTTTGCTTTTAAAAATGTGTTAACTATAAATATAAATCAGAACAACGATAAATACATTGGCATTATTTGTAGTCAAAATAAATTTTTGTTTGGCTGCTGAAAGCTATAAATGTCATATAGACTTGTACGACAACATATATTGATTATCAACAATGAATTGGCTTTGAAGATATTTTATTTTAAACAATAAAATAACTGAATGTCTTTATATATATGTAAACATCCACCTCACCAAAACCCATCTCTCACTAACATACACAAACAAAAAACCACACACAATTTATTATATACTAGGTATAATTTCTAATATACTTGGTTTCCTTCATTAATCATATATCACTATTAATGCTGCAGACAAAATATAGTTTTTAAAAAAATAAGATAATGAGCAAAGAGCCCACTTCCTCCATTTTTAAAATGACACTACAGAAATTGATCTAACTGGATTTGATATTAACTTTTCTCTTTGAAAATAAGCCAGCATTCCAGTTTCAACTGGAACATCACTACCAATTCCAAATAAGAAAATACCTTCACCAAAAGAATACCAATGGTTCCATGTATTTAAAAAAAATATATATATATATCTTACTATGAAGAATTCCAAGATTCAAAAACAAAAACTGCCATAAAGGTTCCTATGGAATTCCCTTTGGGTATACAACAGTAAGGTTTACAGTCTTGAAGGTATGTACAGTTAAGTTATAATAAATATTTAGAGGACCATAATTACAATGTGTGGTAGTGTGTGTTTAATGTTCCAGTTCTGTTCACATTATTGGGATAGTGTATTTAATTATCACTAGTAATCACACAATATAAACATAATGTTTGGTTTCCATCAGTCCATGTTAAATTTACAACATTTAAGATTCGACTATTAGATATCCAAAATCTTTTTCTTTTTTTGTAAGCACTTGAAAACTGGCTAATAAATATTATGCCCAATGTGAGCCGTGTTGACTGAATGATAACTGGGATGGGTTAAAACCAATAAATGTGTCAGTACTATAACAAAACCATGTTAATAACAACAATTTAACTAATATTTAACTGTGCTATTTGTTTCTGAGAGCAGGCCCACGTTTCATGATACAGAACACCAGAACACATACCTGAACATTTGTAACTGACTTGTTTATTACTTATGTTAGTTCGATTTAACCTGAATCACATAAACCAGTCTAGCGACCATTTGTTTCTCAATGTCTGGCTGAAACACAACTGTTGTTTATGTTGCCTATCAACACAGCTAGTGAAGCATTGCTACTCGAAAAATCATTAACTTGTTTTCACCATCCACTATTATCAATTTCAGTGAAAGGTCAAAATCCAATTTACTGACTTTGACTACATGGTTTACATGGTTTGTGTTCGTACGAGTCCTGTCTGTCCACGTGCCGTCATCAAAACACGCGCACACAACAACCCTAGTTCTCAATGTTTGTCACAGATGGATGCCACTTACAGCATTCAAGTCAGTTGTGTGCAGACACACTGAATGGTTATTGACAGTTGAACATTACTGACAGATGAACATTATTATTTGTTTTGTCAGTTGCCACACAGTAATGATCAGAGTAGTGTTAAGTAGAACACATCACAGTATTAAAATAAAAAGATGTATAAACCAGACACTTCTGTACACGTATTCAGAACAGAAGAAAATTATTTTAACATCTTAGCTACAACAAATTCACTGAAATCAGTATTTAGAATTTGCATTAAAATATACTGCTACTAGAGAAAGCAAACTGTTTTTATTGACTGATGCACTAATTTTTATTTCTTTTAATCTGTGGTTATATGGCATCAGATATAAGGTTAAAAAAACATCAACAATGAAGCCATATACCATGGCCTTTGTCATGGAGCACTGGCTAGAACAAGGAATAGCCCAATGGACCCAGCAGGTAGATTCAATCTGACAGCCGTGTCACGCTCTTACAGCAGTGTTTATTTACTTGTTTAAATATGAAGGGATGTAATATATTTAAATCTGTAGCAATACAAAAGGGAGGTTTTTTAAATGTTCTGCGATTACATACAGGGTTCAGTATGATTATAAGACTCACACATTTCTGTCTTACATATGTTGCCAACTTACTAATACATATATCTTTATATGTCTGTACTATGCTAAAGATATCTATGTTTATTAATAACTGCAGCTAATATGTACACAGACTTTCATCTGTTGTCTAATATAATGGCAAATGGTGAGTATTGGATTAGTGTAGACAAAGCTAACCTACATCTAAAATAAATGTTAATAATACATGTTATTGTGAGTGCAGTGCAAACCGAGATAGTGACCCGACAGACTGTGGACACATGTAGCACACACCTGATAATAAGAGTTGTGTCACACACGTAACACCAGGCTGCAGCAGTGGAGGAAGCCCAAGTGGAGAAAGCCCAACGGAAGAAATCCATTTAGCACTGTGCTGTTCTCATGCTTGACAATCCAATTACACACACTCCAAGTTACCCATCACACTGATTCTGGCTTCATTCCACTCAGCGGAGAACTGGGTCAGTCAGACACAGGTCTGTATGGTTATCTCCTTCCCTGCCAAGTACCCACAAACAGTCCAACTTATCAACGTTAGTCTACTAAAATCAACTAGTACTTACCTGCACAAACAAGCACATGGTGGAGACACAAGGGTAAAAACCTCTCCTCTAAACCAAGGAACACCTCATAGCTGTGGGCTTGAACGGTTCACGCATTCCACTGGGATATAAATGGAAACAATCCCCTTAGCGAAGCAAGCGCTGGGCTACACTACCTTCAGCATTGACTTGATTGAATGGCAGTGTGTGGGGAGAGAGACACACACACACACACAGAGCACAGCCGAGATAGGAACAACAAAGACTGGTAGTATATGTGAGTTAAAGTGGCCGTCTCTATGTAAATGTGCCCATTGTCACAAGCACCTGCAATCAGACAGGCCACTTGCTGTTGTTATATATACCCAAGTCATCCACTGTGATACGGCAACATACAGTGAAACCAGGGTTTATCGGCCAGTTGAAGAGCAGTCATAAAATAAAGTGCTATCACAAAACAGTTGTCTGCTTTGAGAGTGTTGTGATTATACTTCTGAAGAAAGGTAATTCCAGCTAGCAAACAAGTAAAGTTATATATTAAAACATGGCCGTGTAAAGAACAGTGAATCTAGGAAAGCGCTAGGAGTGGAAGACACTTGCTTAGTTATTCAGGATGACATATTGTTATGAATTACACACATAATTAATTAAACTATAGCTGCTGTGTAATGCAGACGACTCATGACAATTTGTCCACATTGTCCATTGCGAACCACGTAGAACGTGCTGTTGTATTAATTATTAAAGCAGAGTGCTACCAGTTACTAGCAGAAAGTGTCCTTTCATGCTACACAGCCTGGCATAAAACACTGTGTTTGTTCAAGTATGAACCTCATCATCCTGATCAATGAAAAAATAAGTCTTTTGTATTGAATCAGTTACCCTCTTGAAACAAATATTATAACTTCTGTGTAGCAATCTGTCCAGCAAACTAATCTGCTAGGTGGCCTACTAGGGCACCAAGTGTTTACTATCAAACTGTACAAAAATGTGCTGTTTTGCTTTACATTTATAATCATCCCTGAAAACTAATACTCCGATAAAACAATGGCTAGCTTGAAAGCAACATTAAATACTTGTGATCTGAATGTTTCAGGCAAAAATATTTATTTAATAAAACAGTAGGTATTATGTTGTACCAGGGTATCAAGCGATGAAAAACTCGTAGCCAAGTGGTCATATAAATAGCAGCCAATGAAAATGCAGATAGCTGACACACCTTCTCTAGACTACACAGAGTCATTCACTTGGGTATCGACATTTGCGACTGTGAATTTGGCTCTAGTGTGATAATAAAACAAAATGATGAAATGCTAAGTTTTGATGTTGACTATTAACTCTTTCATGCTACATTACTCGAACAATACAACCGTGTCGTTATTAGACACGGAAGGGTAATTAGTAGCTTGACTGGCTCAGGATTAAGTGCATGCATATGGCCTATTGTCTACGCTAAATATCCCATCTGTTTGTTTATCACATATACCAGATGTCTTAGTTCTCAATATATTTATCTGGATGTATTATTTTCCTCCGGACCCTTATTGTTATATCATTCTGAACATATCTTTAAGGCTAGATTTAAGTACAGCAACCACATATTTTATTAAATACCTATAGACTGCATATTTTATTTCATAAATTTTACCAATTGTTTTAAAAGATTTAATAAAGAAAATGGAAGCAGCAGTCCAGCTGTAATACTTAAAATTTATGAAATCTGAGATTGACCACTGCCCATGTCACTGGACAGTGTCTAGTAACCTTATGTCAAACACCAATAAACTTATCAAACTAAGCTTAATAAAATAAATACAAATGATGTACAAATAAAAGTGAAACGTATAAATAAAGGCACACACACACACAGGTTTTAGTTTTTATTTTAAATTGAATGATGTACTGAACACATTTAAAGTGACGTTGGTTACCAACAGTGAGAAAGTTCTTTCACCACTAGGTTATCAAAGGACCCTCAAAATGAATAAGTAAATAAGCATAATTTCCTAAGTAACGAAACAAGTTTTGAAACTGCTTAATACTGTTGAGCTTGTAGGAGGATTCATTTGAATTTGATGCTGTAAATATATTTTATGTATAAAAAAAAAAAAATTATAATGATCCTTTGTCCACTAACAATCTTAAGCATCATCCTGTCATTAATATTTGAAAATGCATGTTTCTTAATAAATTTCAGTGCATAATGGTTAGGCATGTCTGACAATTGTAACATGCCGATGTTTTTGTATGTACTAAGAGCTCATCAGGTAGGACACCATTCTATATGATGTGTTCCATCAAGTCAGTCACTTCATCTCCCTTCCACAGACAATGTTGGTAATATCAAAGGGGAGCAACTATGTCATATATTTTTAACAGTGACTACCACCAAAGGTTACTTTGAATAAAATCATTTTTAATTGATAACAATGGTATTTTTAACAAACCTGATAGGAAATGTTTCCCAAGAAATTCTGTAAATTAAAAACTGCATGTCTGATACAGTGGAACCATACACTGGGTTTTAATACGTAACAACTGAACATGTAAATTGTGAATTTGCGATTGTTGGTAGTATATCTAGCAGTATGTATATTACTACCAATATTAACCATAATTATTTTAAGTAATCAACAACGTTCTGATTTGGTACATTGTACATCAACAGAGGCTTGTTCTAAGAGGGACAACTCTTGATGGAAAGCCATGATTCACACCAGGTCGCTATCGAGTTACATGCACCACAGCAACTGATATACAGAACCCAGCTCTCTCTCTATTTACTTAGCCATATATCTACAGCAAATAGGAATGGGCTAACAAATCAAAGGTTTAAATGTGGTGTTAACCACATAATAATAACAAATGTGTGTAAGTCATCACTGAAAAGTGACAGGAATGTTTTCTGATGGACCAGAACACATCTGATCAGTGGTCAGTCTGGAACCAATCCAGTTAATAAGTCAGCAGACTTCTTAAACCTATATTCAATACCTATATAATTTGTAACTACTCATAAAATATTCAGATGAATTGTTAAATAAATTATTTTGTTGTTTTACATATGTGTGTGTGTGTGTGTGTGTGTGTGTGTGTGTGTGTGTGTGTGTGTGTGTGTGTGTGTGTGTGTGTGTGTGTGTGTGAAATATTAACACCAAAAATCTTTATTAACAAGAAAATAACAGAATGATCCAATTTAACACCTGGATATTTTAAATAACAATATTTAACAACCATGTCATCATTAGTAGCTTGACTGGCTCAAGATTAAGTGCATGCATAGGGCCTATTGTCTATGCTAATAATTATTAGTAGTATTATTACTATTATTATTATTATTATTATTATTATTATAGCAACAATAATTTCAAATCTCAGCTAACATAAGAACAATAAATGTACCTAAGTAAATATTTCTTATATGTACTGTGAATCAGGTAATGTAAAACTAGTTGAAATTAAATAAGTTATGTTTTTAACTGTTTGTATGCAAAAGCAGTCAGCATGTATGCAAGGTAAAGTAAATGTCAGTAGTCCAAAGCCGAACAACCATCTCTGTGGTCAAACATTTTTGTTTAAGAGCAAGTTTAATTTGACAAGTTAGTGAAGTCCAGTAATTGCTAGAACATAATAGATATTTATGACTAATATGACAATACAACTGTAACAAAAAGATCTTTGCTGTAAGTACGTTATGAAACCTAATCAGAATGCCTAATAAGTAATATATTTCTAACCTTTTTTTTTTAAATACATTAATATAAATGCCATTATTTATTTATTTTTTAAAAGGGAAAATGTAAATTTGTGACTTACCTTAATCGACCTCACATGACAAACTGCAATAGAAAGAAAAGACATTTTACGTCACATGTAAAAAAAAATAATAAAAAAATATTATGTTCAATGACATTTGAGAATACATCATGCTTTCCTGACAATCTGTCGACCTATCGTAAGCAGGTGTAAGTAGGCATGTTTGCCGCTTTGTTTGGGGTTTTATCATCATTTACTTGAAGATATAAAATGTCAGTTATTTTGGAATCTGTCTCATAAGCATATTTTTTATCAGATTAACTTTGGTGTACATAGAATAGGGACCAGCGTATAAATTATCTGCAACATTTATAAAACTTAAAGCACTCATGATTTTGTAGTTATAACTAGGGTTATAATATTAATAAAGTTAGCCTGATTATGCTTTTTATTTTACTTAAAGCAGGGATTACAATAAGAGCCAGTGATAATCATCTGCTACTGTGAACTGAGCTTAAAATAAATTGGATACAGCACCCTGTTTGTGACCCAGTTTCGAAATGCTGTATTTATTTTATAATGTGATAAGCTAGCAGAGTATCTCCACTGGTTTAACTGTTTTAAATGCTTAAATAATAAACATTCCAAAACTTGTATCTGTAATGATACAGGGTATATGACAAATAAAACTTGTATTTTTAATTTTATTATTATGTTTTTTTAATGATGCACTCCACACATTTTATAAAGGCTATATCAGTGTCAGAACACTGTAATTAGAAAAGCCCTACTTGACAGGGATCAATCTCAGATCAACAGCGTGACAAGAAGGCATATGTACCACTAGGCTCTTGAAGCATCCAATAAAACTATATATACATACATGTGTGTGTGTGTGTCAGTGTGTGCACACGCGAATATGTAAAGAATCTTAGTGTGTATTCATTTGAGCTACTTCGTGGGTACCTACAAAGTTTCTGCATAGTTTTTGGGGGTTTTTTACAGACTGCTCAATCCGAACTCTGTCTAGGACAGTATGTTTGAATTGTAACTGATCTGTACAGTAAAATAAAATATAAGTAAATAATTATCACCCAGGTCACAGACCGTGAAATGCATTAACCAATGCTGGTTTTAGAAAAGGTATACCTAGTTCTAACTACACACCCTGAACCTTGCCTAGCTACCGAGTGTTTTTAACTGTGCGTTATCAGGTTTCACACACAGTAAGCAATCACAAACACATGTGCAACTTTCTCCATGTAAGAGCAACTCATTAAAAAAACACCCAACTATATTCTGAAACACAAGTGACTAAACTTGTATTTTATTTATTTTTAAATTTTAATGACACAGGTTCATAACAAAAAATTACATCTACTTTTAAAATATTATTTAACAATTTTTCAATAAAAATTTAAATATTTTTAAAAGCTGCAAGCAAATACATGTTTCAGTTTATGGGTTTATTATTATCTTCATCACCATTATTAAATGTTTTATTGTTGTAAGGATTTACTTATGACATCCAAAGTTACACCAAATTTTTTTATAGTCAAATACTTATTTGCAGTACAATATTAAACTGTCTAAATATCTATGTGTTTTGCATGGTGTATTTAGAAACATTTATAATAAATTACTATTGTTTTTGTAGTTAGCAGGAAAGCTAATGTGACCTTCTTCAATTCTTACAAAACTATCATCAGTTATACACTAATAGAGGTGACTATTTCAATGAAGTCAATTCTGATGGGTTGGTATCTGGTCTAACAAAACAGTGGACTGATAAGTGCTAAGTGTAATGCATTAGGATGTTTATTTTATTTTCTAATTAATGTAGTTTTTAAAATGTTACTAAAGAGTCAGAGATTTTAGATTTATTTTGTAAGTTAGCTCTCAGAATATTCAGTGGAAACAAATCCATATCACAAAAAACTGACATCCCTGGTTATTATTTCAGTTTCAATTTATCTTCACCAATATTAAACCTATCATTATCTTCAATAATTGGTCATTATCATAGCCCTAAAAAAGAAACCTAAACAAGATGATAAATATACTTTTTTATTATTATTAAGTACTGAATAATTAACATTCTATTAAAATAAAGAAGAACAAGCAAAGTAATCAATACTGTACTAATAAAACCTTAATATGTACACTGTCACTGTGGTGTTCAGTTCAAGAATGAAAATATACTGTTCAATATGGTAGCATGGTAAACACAAAATACTGACAGGTGATACAGTAATGGAAACCACAAACCAGATGATGAGTATATATTTCTACTGCATATACCAACATAATATAGACAAAGTGATATTAATCACTGACAATTAAATTGGCTATTTCTGTAGGGATTTTTTTTTTTTTTTTTTTTTTTTTTTTTTAAATTATTTTTTTTACCCATGTT
>JAUTBW010019561.1:0-11595 GCA_032361425.1 Peltospira smaragdina
CACACACACACACACACACACACACACACACACACACACACACACACACACACACACACACACACACACATATAAATGTGTACTTTCTGTTATTTGTAGATCATTAAAGGACGTCTGACTCTGACATACAATCTGGACGGGACGATCCGAAACCTGGAGCTGTACTACCGCCTGGTGAACAATGGACAGTGGCACCGCGTTGAGATGAAGCACTTTGGCCGTGAGTTCATCCTCAAGATGGACAATGGGGAGGGCCGCAACTTCAACCGGACGCTTCAGCAAGACCTGGCCAAGAAGGACATGACCATCTCAACAATCGTACATGCTGGCGCCATCCCCTCACAGTCTTCGGGGGTCACTGTGGTGGACAAAGATCTCACTGACAGTAAGTACAAGGATAATCTTTTCTTTTGTGTGCTGTGGTGGTGTTCATTCAGTCATTCGTTGATTGGGGTTGAGCTACATCTTTTCCAGCCAGTACGTCACCACTGGTGTAATGAAAGCCATGCTCTATTTTATATGGTGCATGTGAAAGATCCTTGTAATAATGTTTTCTTATTTTAATTCCCAGCCTGTGTGAACGACATCCGAATGAACAACCGCTACTTCCCCATGCAGTATGATGAAAATGATGAGATTAATTTGCCAGCATCTCTCACCAAGAATCCAAACATAGCTGATGGGTGCCACCGAGATGACTGTGCAGACTCCAACTGTGTAGATCCAGAAGTGTGTTATCCTCTGTGGGGCCTCTATGAGTGCAGGTGTGTTTTTATTTAAAAAAAAAAAAATTCTTTTAAACATTTGATGCCTGTATGTGTGTGTGTGTGTGTGTGTGTGATTTTTTTTTATTTTTTTTTATTCCAATATAATCACTAAAATAAAATCATCTTTAAATAAAAATATCATCTTTTATTTAATTAGTAAATAATGTTATATAAATCATCTGTTTTCCCTAGATGTAAACCACATTATGAGAAGATTAATGGCATCTGTGTGCCAATCATCTACTGCAAGAACCACAACTGCTTCAGTGGTGCCACCTGTGTGGAGGACTCGAGTAAAGATATCGGCTACCGGTGTGAGTGTCCTCCAGGCTGGACTGGTGACTACTGCAACATGAAATCAGAAGCTTTCGCCACAGCTGGAATCACAACAGGTGCCATAGCTGCCATCGTCATCAGTGTGTTTGTGCTGCTGTGTAAGTCAGTTTTAACCTTTTCGTTGTTTTGGCTTATGGGATAGTATATATGCTAATCTGAAAGAGTAGCCTCTTTCAGTATCAGAATTATCCTGAAATATGGGTAGGGTCGTCTAATGATAAAGGAGATGCATTAGGTATAGTGTTAATTAAAGCATTTCTTTGTCCTTTACTGCAGGGTTTGGGTTTAGGTTTTGGGAAGTTAAGAGAATATTTGTGCTATCTGGAGTTGTTAATGCAATTATTTTCATGGTGTTTGTATTGCTAGATAGTTGATGGTATAATGTTTAAGCTATGCACATTGTTTTGTTATCAGTGTATTTATATTGCAGTGTATAAGCAGGAGATGGTAGTTTTCATTTTGGACACATTTTAGGTTCTTTTCCCCTATTTTACATATCACATGCACACATACATATACACACACACAAAATGGAACAACAATAATTTGAATGTCACTTGTTTGTTTGTTTCCAGTGCTTGCACTTGCTGTCATACTGTTGGTGAAGTGTGTAGAACCAAAGAAAGCCGATGACAAATACATCCTTGAGGTGGACTCCTACGACGACATCCGGGAAAATGTCATCAACTACGATGAAGAAGGCGCCGGTATGTGAACACATAGTACCATAATATCCATGAAACCAGTGCACTAGGAAACATCAAATTGCCAAATCACCAAACTGCCAAGTGTTAAATGACATCAAATAAAGGGAGCATGACATGTCAGTCTTGGTGCATTTGGTTGTCAGATCAGTGACACCTGGTGAACCTTTAAAAGCTATTTCTTCTTCCAGCAACTGGTGTAACATGTGACATATAAAATATCCTTTGTTGAATAGACTGTGACAGCTGGTGGGGTGGGACATATAAAAGATCTGTTACTGCTAATCGGAAAGAGTAGCCCATGTGGCGGCAACAGGTTTCCTTGTTTTCTATCATAATGGTACTTACCCATGTGTCTGACACCATATAACCAGAGTCCATGACTGTGATGGATATGCCTATATATTATTGGATATAGGCACTTTATAACGGATGGCTGGATGGATACACTGGATAATTATAGATGGATGAATGTGTTTTGATTAGATTACATTAGATTGAATCAAATATTTAGTTCACAATTTGTTATACAGTTATAAATTTCCATTCTTCCTTCGAAAGAAGATTATTGAGATCTGCTTAAAAACTTCTCTGTTTATTGCATTGTAGGTGAAGAGGATCAAGAAGGCTACGATATCAGTCGGCTCAGAAAACCAGATGATACCCTTTACAAACCTCATGACCCCATGATGAGACGAGACATGCCACTTACACGTAAGTTTGACATCACTCTCCATAAACCTCATAATCTTCATACATTTTATATGCCAACACAAAATTTCAGATATTGCATTCTTACTTTGATTGCTTGAACAGATGGTTTAAGCTTTAAACCAGTTCAAACCTACAGATGCTTTAAATCAACTTAAACATATTGTACTCATACTTCCATTCCGTGAACACATGCTTTAAACCAACTCAAGCATTCAGATATTACCCTGATATTTCTGTGCTTGAACAGATTCTTTAAACAAACTCAGATATTCATATACTTCTATTGCTTGAAAGATTCTTTAAACAAACTCAGATATTCAGATACTTCCATTGCTTGAACAGATGCTTGTAGGTGTGGTAAGACCAATTACATTGGCCGTAATGTTAACGTTTCTTAATAAAAGTAACAGAAACAACGTATCAAGCTGCCAGAGCAGTATACCCACAAAGAGTGTTGCCCCTCCCAATCATTAATATGCAAAGAGAATATGGGGTCACATGGCATTTCATGAACTTACAGAAGTTTACAGTGACAACTATCCAGTTCGCACAAAATGTTGGGTGCATTTTTTACTGCCACCCCTCGGATCAACAACTACCAAGATTTTTACACAAACTCAGATATTCAAACACTTCCTTTGCTTGAACAGATGCTTTAAACCAACTCAGACTTTGATATAATTATTGTAACCATACTTCTACTGCTAGAACAGATTTTTACAAACTCAGATATTCTGATACTTCCATTGCTTGAACAGATGCTTTAAGCTTTAAACCAACTCCGACTTTCAGATATGGTAACCATGCTACTGTTCCTGATACAGATGATTTAAATTGGCTCAAACTTCCAGATATTGTAACTATGCTTTGATTGCTTAAACAGATGCTCCTGGAGAAACCCCTGATGTTGGCAACTTCATCAACGACCGGCTGGGTGACGCAGACCAGGACGGCGGGGCGCCCCCTTATGACAGCGTGCGTGAGTTTGCATACGAGGGTGGGGACAGCGAGGCAGGCTCACTGAGCTCCCTCAACACGTCGTCGTCAACGCGCAGCCATGACTATGACTACCTTAATGACTGGGGACCCAAGTTTGCCAAGCTTGCTGACATGTATGGGGCAGGCCAGGAAGCAGAGGAAGACTAAACCAGTGTGTGCGTGTGTGTGTGTGCGTGTGTTTGTGCGTGTGTGTGTGTGCATGTGCACTGCTGTAGAATATGAAAAAAATCATAGTGACTTGATTTACAGCGACGTAAAAACTAAAATATTGAATGGGTTATGGTATGTGATATGGCTAGAAGGTAAACCGTTGTTTGGTTTTTAAATCTCAATCATGGAGTCACTGTGTTCTTTCTAGTAACATGTTTATTGGTTCCTTGCAGTACATTTAGTCCATGTTGGGGAATCATTGCGGGGGTTTTCATGTGTCTGTACATACATCTGTCATTGATTAGCAAAAATTGAGAGTGTGGTTAAGTCAAACATCATTTATTTTTACCACCTTTTGCTATTTAATTAGCCAGTGCTGTTTTGAATGTTTTGTCTTTTTGATTATATCTGACTATCATGAATGAAAAAAAAGAGTAAGAAATATGCAAGAAACCAGAAAACTATTGTGTTGTTGCCTTTTGTCCTTTTCCATACTGCACATGAACCAACATAGACATCTGATGTATATGTGAAACAGCAGCAGTTTAACATATTTTACCCATTTAATGGGAAGATCTAGATACGAGCTGTAAAGACCTTATTATTCCAGGCAACACATGGCATGACTGTCCAGTACAAAATAAGAGTAATATTTTACTTTTGATACATACAGTGTGACTTACGAGCTGTATCAGTGGATAGCCATGTACCAGGCACAAATGACAGTTATTGGATATCTTATATCTAATATGTTTTTAAATATTACTTGACATGTGAGTGTGGTAAATATTGTAGGTCTTTGATATGCAACTAACATATTGGTGGAGATTGACATTGTTTCATATTTGAAATGCATAAAAATAATGAAGATTTAACATTTTTTAATTGGATGTACCATTTTAAATAAATGGATATAAATTTGTCAGTAAATAGTGCAAATCTTAATCCATGAAATGTTTCATTTTGGGGTGGTTTTTTTGCATGATCATTGATGAAAAGGTTTTGACAAGAATTAAGATGCCCATGAAATATGTCAGTGGAAACAAATTTGGAGGTATGTGAGAGAATGTTAGAATATACTTGGTATATGAAACATAGACTCCATTGTTAGTGCGTTGTCCAAATGATACTGAGGTGATGGTATACCAGAAGTTCTGGTTTTGATATACCACCAAATGCAAGATATACATGACTCGAACTATGGTGCCAGCGAATAACCCAGTGTTAACACAACATGCTAGAGGTGTGTGTATTTGTTGATGATAAAACCCTTACTTTTGATACAATTTATTAAACAACACTGACATTATCACTTAATATCTTATTATGTACACGATATCAGCAGTGTATTGTGTTATCAACTATGTCGTCCAAATTATCATTTGTGACATATTTAGGTGTATATACTTGAATTTTATAAGTTTTTATTGAATAATCATGTGTATTTTGGAGATTTTAATTTTGTTTAACTGTGCAGATGAATTTTGTTTATGATTATTTTGATGAAAATAATCATCAGTACAGCCTGTAGTCAGTCTATTTCATACTTGGGTGTTGCCAAATAACCAGTAATATTCACATATACAAATTACATATCTGTTTTCAAATTGGCAACAAGGTTTGGAATATGCATGATTTATTTTAATGCAAGTTTTATTTGGAATTTTTGGAAATGAAAAATATGTTTACAAAATTAAAAACATATTCATATCAATGTTATTTTTAAATATTAGTTGGGGAAAATCGAAAATATATCCATATCAATGTTTTTAGAACAGTATTTGTTAATTGAATATTATTAATTATGAAATATAAACATTATTGAAATGATATTCACCTAGTCCTTGTATTCTATAGTAATCGTTTCAGATGTCTAGATTTTACCATCGGTTTTCAGCAGACATACCCACATTCCAATTTCTAAATTACCTTTCACATACCCCATAGTGAATTACAGGTCTTCATTTTGGGAAAATACTTTGACTGAAAGAATTTCCCATCACATATCATATCTACCACAATGTTATGCAAATCAGCATATACTGCCGAAGAATTGTCACATCAGATATCAATTATGAAAAGGCAATTATAATTTGTGCAAACCAAACCATGAGAGTGGAAACCTAACAAAATTGTCTCAGATTTAATATTTTATATTTGCATCATTACAAGTAGATTTCTTTTGTTGAATTATTATTTTAATATATGACCCTTGATGTTTCATAGTTATCTAGATGGTGAACAGTGTATCAATAACAGTCACCCAAATCCGAAGTAATCATATGTAGTTATGAATAGAATGCACTAAATAGAAAAAAGATTCTGTAAGACATTTGCATTTAAACTTATGTAATGTTTGATTAAGGATGGGGTTGATGTAGGTTTTTTTGGGGGGTTTTTAAATAAAAATTTTAATGACAAGACCATCTTAATGCATGAACATATTGGCCAGTTGCTTAGAGGGCCCAAGAGTTTAGTGGCCTGTGCATGCAACATTACATTGATTCTCTGAGTAGTTGCACAGGGAGTGAATTGCAGTCCATCGCCTTGACCATAAACATGCTGAGACTTGAGGATTTTTACCTCTTTTCCAAGTCAACTGGCCTTGCATGGGTCATAGGTCAAATAGCAGTCATGGTAAGGGTCTGTTTTATAACATGCATTACTCACAATGTGGACCACACCTAGATATGTCAGTATAACAAGCTTAAGTGAAATGGGTTTTTTTACCTCATGAAAATTAAATTATTAATCCATCAGCACATTCCTTTGAAATAACTAGTAGGAGAAGCTACACTGAAAATACCTTTAATTTGCTCAAGTCTTACTGGAATTGTTTAATACTTTTACACAGGTAATAATTCATCGTATGAGAGCCAGAAGGTTTAAGTGGCAGATACAACCAAAAGCTTGATTACATTACCAAACAAGAAATTGAAACTGTGGCTCTAATAACAGCAAAAATAGAGAAGGATAGAGATATTGTCATAAATGTATTACAGACATGTATTTAGAGATTAGTTTTCCATCATTATCTTTGTTTCTATAAAAATACTTTATGTGCACTTGCAACCTTCTGGTTGTTGCAAAATGAATGATATTTCATCACTTGTGTAGTTCGTTTTATTTCAATAATTCTTTAAATTCATAATTGAGCATATTGTACTTAATTGTGTTTGAAGGAGTAATGATATGAGGTCTTCATTAGATATTAAAATGTTATTACTTTATAAACAGGTTTCAGTGTTACACTGATAATACATATATTTCACATTAGCTTGTTATTCTGTCATACATAATTTTATATAGAAGAATTAGTTCTTTTTCTCTCCATAATCATTGTGTACCATGTACCTATGTCAGAAGGAATTCATTGTTAATGTTGTTTTGGGTATGCTTGTCTGTATACAAATATCTACAGATATTGGCAACTATACATTTATGTCTGCATGAGGTCTTCATTATTTTCTGTCATTATTTTTTTTTTAATATGGCATTCTGTGTCGACAAGAAAATCAGTTCATTCTAGTTCTTGAAAAAAATCTGATGTTTATTTTTGTAATTTTGATGTGTTTTTTATTTTCCTACTTGAAGGCTGATATAAGGTGCTTTGTGATTTTCAGATAGGCTTGCTTTTGTGGATACAGATGTGTTACATATGTGGGATTGTATTTCGTTTTAGAATTATTTAATGACATTTGTAAATAATAAAATTGTTATGATCTGCAGGATGTTAGCAATAAAATGCTACAGCCATTTTGGTTTACACAGAAATTATATTTTAACAGAACAATGTCAACAATGGTAACAAAATTATGTTAAAATTTCGTCAGTTTCATGAAATTCTGATTTGTGATTTTTGTGTCATAAATGCAAAAACTTATCTTAAACATTTTAACTATCCATGTTGAACAACCTTTATAATTGCATATTAATTTTGACCATTTTCGTGCTTGTGTATAAACATATTAACACAATATTATTCAGATTTTACTGCAAGAAAAAAAAAATGTGCAGGTAATTAGCATGGATGATTTGTTGGAATGGTAATTATGTGTGTAATTTTCAAAACATTTTGAACATCACTCAGGTTATGTTTAAACCCATTCAAGAAATGTTTGAATATTACAAAAACATTCAAACATACCACTTTTGTTTCCTTTGACCACAAACTCTAATGGCTGTAGTTAACAATAGGTTGAATGTGTCAGACTTGCAGATTGTATCTTTTTTGTGCCATTTTTGTTTTTGATCATATGTAATTCAGTCTCTAGATTCACATTTTGAACCGTTGCCATTAGAAATATTGGAAATGTAAATAAAATGTGTTTAGGATATATATGTTTGAGTAAATCTTTATCCTCTTAACTCCTTTTTCTGAATATTGACCACATAAAAAAACACTTTAAATGTCAATTTTATTTATTGCTTTCATTATAACATTTATGACCAGTAATTTATTTAGATTTAAACTAATTAGGATATTTGCAATGCAAAGGTTGTGATTTTTTAGTTTTATATTGTTATTTGTTTGCCCAGTTTTAACTACACTAACAGTTCTGAATTTGCCATACCGGTAATGCTTAAATACAGTTGTCAGTTTTATGAAATGAGAATAGAATTTTTTTTTTTTTTTAATTATTTTTTTTATAGCAATGGTTTCACTGGAAGTGAACCTCAGTTTTCTTGTTTAGAGTATCTATTGATAAATTATCAGTAATAAAACTTCTTTTAATTAATAGCAGTGATAACGTGTATTTTTATTCTGAACCACAAACACGAAAACACTGCAGTAACAGATAGCATATCAAGGTATACTTTTGTTTGCATATGTGCTTTTTGTATTTAGCTGGCTTATGTTTACATTTATTTTTGCATTATCAGATGCAGACATAGCTTTATAAATGTAGTTCATACACATTTTTTATTTTTCAAAAATTAAATAATTTGAAATATATATAATTATAGGTAGTGACAGAACTTTAGGTTTAAATGGAAATATTATTAATCTGTATGTAATTATGTTCCTGTTTCTTTTTCTGCCTTTCAAAAATCCCAAATAAAATGAAAACAACTTGTCATTTATAATAGTCTATGCTGGTATGCTCATATAAATTTTGTATATATGTTAACTAAGCATAATATTAATATAATTTTGTTATCTTCAAAATTCTTACTAATTAGAAAATTAATTATTTAGCAAGTTGACCAGTCAGAAAATAAGTCTGTATGATAACTAATAGATAAAGCAAAGCAGTAACAAAATGTCTATAACAGGTGACAAGTTGTTTTTGTTTATAACCCACCAAATATTTTACCTAGCAGAATTTCTCTCTTATTTTCCTTTTCTGTTATGCAACATACATAAACAGAACATTTTGTTTCCTTCTTTTAATTTGAAATATCTTAATTTTATTGTGTTTGATAAATCAAAAATCAACCATTATTTTATTTTTGTATGAATCAGTATTTGCAAATTATTTCTGTAAAATATCTTAAGTTGATTTTGTATAATGAATATTTGAATCGTTTTGTTTATCTCACCAATGTACCTCTTCGATTTATAAATTATACATATAAATTAAAGATAATTCAATCTAACACAATATGAAAATGGTTTTAGGAAGACATTTTTACTAGTGATGAGTTTTGTATATTAATATGATCTTGTTTTTATAATTTATTGTCTCGGGTGTGTGGGTGTATGTGTGTTTGATATCATGGTGTAAGCCAGATTATATCAGTGTCTTCATGTATGATCAAATAAGCGATGTTGTAATTTAGGTTGTGGAAGCTGATCCATGTTCATTGTTGTGCGCAATACACACTACTAAATCATTTAAAGCAATGGTCTGGACTTCAGGAACATTGTAGGATTCTTTTGTATTGGGTGTCACATTTCTATTTCCATTTACTGAGGCAGATAACATTTGTTTAAAATGTCAGTCAGGTGTGATTGATAAAGATCATAGTAGCATAAAAATGTCTTCCTCCACTATTTTATTATTCTAACATCAACTTTGAACTATTAAAAATATTACAGCTACACAAACATGGAGGACTCATATTTTTCATGCTGATAATGTAAAAGAAATATAGCAATCTAATTTTATTTAAAGGGCTATATTATACAAATTAATTTTACAATGAATGAATTCCAGACTAGATTAAAACATGGATTTAAATGAAACTAAATTAAAATACTATATATTAAAATTATGCATCAGGAGTTAAAAAGAACACAAACAATCAAACAACATATATAACATTTATGAAAATTGCATTTGACATATGTCATAAAAAGAAACAAAATGTTAATTTATTACTAAGTGAATAGACATTTTATTTGTGTAATGAATTTATCAGATAATGTCCCTCACAACTATCAGAGAATGACTGATATTGGTCATTTATCTTGTAAAACAACACTATCCATCCTCGATGAATTGCAAAAACTTTTTTTTTAATAAAGGTTGTCAATTTCTGTGATATACGGTACTGCATATTCAAATTTATCATCACTGAGCAACAAAAGAAAATGTTTAGATAAATCGGCAAGCTTTGATGTAAAAATTATATGGATTGGAACACAGGGCTATATTTACAAATACTGTCTTATCTATACACATTTAAATACTGGTACCTAACAGAAATATGGTTCATACTATTTCTTTATGGCTTTGAAGTTAGCAAAAGTGTAAAAGAAAAAAAATGATCCAGTTATAATTACCCTGTGGGAATTTTGTTCAGCATATTTATTTTCTTTTGTTGCTCAGTTAAATTTCTATTGTTTTGGAAGTGATCTGTAAAACCTGTATATTTTTGTAATGAGTACGTTGAAGTCAGTTGTTATCAGTGATTTATAAAATAATATTTTTAATACTATATATGAATTAGGAAAGATATTGTATGAAGTTTAAAGGTAAAGTGATTTTGAGGTTACAGATATTTTGTGACATTTACAGCAGTTTCTGTAATGAAACCATAAAGTAAACTGCTCTAAAACAATAACCTATTTTAGAAAATAAAGATGGAAAATTTACATACAGTTGTGTTAATGTTTAATGTTCATTTTTGTATATGTCCAAAACATTTATTGTACAATATATCGTACTTAACAGAAATAGCTGATAAAATCGGGTTTGAATTCAAGTCATAAAAGCGGAATAGAAATAAGCAAATTAGTGGTCACTGCAAAATATTTTTAAAATCAATCTAGCAAGTTATTAATATTTTTAAAAAATATATAAAAATATAAAAAAAAGTAAAATAAGAATTATAAACAGTTCTGCAGGACAGTTCTGTTCCACTTTTATGCCAACTGTTTTAAACAAATGTTGTTTTGAAATGTAGCTGATTATTTTACTATCTGCACATGGTGCATTAATAATTGTTGTCCCACAAGGTAGTGAAACAGGCAGGGTTGATGTAAAGAAACGATTGAGACAAGCGGGATTGATGCTGTTAGTACATTTACACTTTAGTTTTAGACCAGTGTTCATCAATATCATTTGACCATAATATTAAGTAAATATATTTTAGAATGTCTGGTGCTGTAAAAGTTAAAGGTGTGAGTGTATTAAGGCACAGAGTACTGTTAAAATGACGCCAGCAATGCTCCCAGCCTGTGTCCTCTGTGGGAACAGTAGATACACATATCAGTGACAGTAGTACTATCACAATGACTTGATGACAGCGAGGATCATCTGCAGTAGATAGCATTTCATTTGTGCAAGTTGTATGCGTGTGAACAAACGTTGGTTGTGAGATCATTTGTTGATCTGCCTTTTATGGGCAATAAATGATCATGTACTTTAATGATGTCTTATCTTCTTTTCTCTTTTTTTCATTTTTGAAAATAAAACTCTTTATTAATATAGCATGGCTTTTGTTGTGTGTAGATTATTTTAATATGTGACAGGAGC
>JAUTBW010019672.1:0-11594 GCA_032361425.1 Peltospira smaragdina
AGATAGATAGATAGATAGATAGATAGATAGATAGATAGATAGATTGATTGATTGATTGATTGATTGATTGATTGATTTAATGTGTTTGACTATTCTGTGTTGATTTCAGAGAACGCGGCGACGCCGTACAGTGCACGGGTCATCATCGAGGACATGCAGTATGGGGTGGGATACGCGTCCAGCAAGAAAGCCGCCAAGCTGGAGGCAGGTGAGTTTGTTAGTGACAGGCGAGGTCGTTAATAACAGGTGAGGTCATTAGTGACAGGTGAGCTGACAGGTGAGGTTGTTAGTGACAGGTGAGCTCATTAGTGGCAGGTGAGCTCGTTAGTGACAGGTAAGGTCATTAGTGCAGCATGTCCAGTGATTATTGCTTCTCGTTCAAAACCTGTTGGTGTGATAAAAAATGCATGTTGTCATGCATTTTGAATTAGAAGAACTGAAGAGTGAGACATAACTCAGAGGTAGACAGTCCGCTGATTGTGTGGTGGGTCAACAGATCAGTCCAACATGGTGTGGACCCTTTGGACTAAGTCTTCTTCCAACCAGCGTTCCACAACTTGTGTAACAAAGGCTGTGGTATGTGCTATCTTTCCTGTGGTTTCCTCTATATATCACAAAGTTCTTTAACCATGTCTGATGCCATATAACCATAGCTAAAATGTGTTGAGTGTGTCATTAAATAAAATTCTTTGTTTATTAATCCAGTAATAATTTTCTTTCAGCAAAAAACACTTTAAAGATATTGATTCCGGAGATGAATAAAATGGACAGTGACGATCAGAAAACAGTAGATGATGATTTTTCTGTAAGTTATAACTTATACAGGTTTTAACTGATAGCTCAGACAAATACTGATTAATAATATGAAGACCTTTCTTGAAATAACTTTAACATTTAATAAAATGTGATAATCAAGTATTGAAAGCTTTACATTGTACTTCACATTTGATCACTGAGTGGATGCCTTACTCCTCTCAGTGAAATCCATTGCACTATAGTACAGCTCTCTAATAAAGCTAAAGATTTATTAGGATAAATATTGAAATACACATCAATTTCTATTTTACAATTGCTTATTCACTACCATGAAGTTTTTGAATTAAACATTTAATTACAATTAGCCAACAGGATAGTCTTTTGCCTACATTCTGTACACAGTTTGCATATAATTTTCATACATGAGTTGATAAATAGAGGATTCGTCATGAGTGTTTTTTAATATAGAAAAATATCAACCAAGTGTTACTTAATCGGTATTGGTTGAGGCTCTACCATGACAAATACCAATTAACATCACGAGGTTGATATTTTCCATATTAAAAAACACAAATAACGAATTCTATTTATCCTATAACATGTATAAAAAAAAAAAATTAATACCAAGTAAAAAAAATAACGTCCATATTGTATATGACATCATCTCAACTGTGAAAAACATAGTTTGACGTCATGATTTTAACTGAATCTTAGTAACACATTACGTTCAGGTGTTCATATAGTGTATAACTGATTATCAGTATACAAATTTGCATACCATTATCACATGAGTTGATATATGAAAATAACAAATGGGTTTATGACATGTATATCATGGTGAAGTTATAGGATAAAGAAATTTATCACATGGGTTTATACCATGGATATCATGGAAGAAGTTCTAGTCTGTTGTTGAATTGCATGCAGTAAAGTTATTTACTTATTTACTGTACCACTGTTTCGTACCGTTTTAGTAAATAAATATATATCTTGTTACATATTTTTTTAATGAAATATAATGTCCTCTGAGGGTGCAGTGGGGTGTCAAATTGACCCCAGCTGGTGGACGCTTCAAAATGTTTATGATTACAACCGCTGCTTAACTAGTGGTGGAACAAAGGCTGTGATATCTGCTATCATACATATGAAAAACATATGCCACTAATTGCAAGGAATAGCTCATGTGGCAGCATTGGGCTTTCTTTCGCATTATCTCAGTAGTTCTTAGTCATATGTCTGATGCCATATAACCATAAATAAAATGTTTTGAGTGCATCATTAAACAAAACATGTCTCTCCTTGGAATTTTTGTAACAAATCACAAATGAACACAATATTCAGTGCATTAGAAAGTGCCTGGGTAACTGCTGTAGACCGAGGCTGTATTGTTTTCAGTTCTTCGACAACATCAAGATCGAGGACCCGCGAGTCTTTGAGCTGGGAACGAAGGCTGGACACCAGAGTCCCAACCAAATCCTGTGTGAATGTCTGAGGAGGTGAGCAGGATACGTACTGTACCATTACAGTGCCATTTAGGTTTCTGTTTGAAACAAGCCAGTTCTTGTATTAAACATAAACATGACATGAAAATTGATGTTTACACGTGTTCATGCATCATGTTTACATTGTCAGGGCTTGTTTCGCAATTGCTGCTAGTGCCCTTCTTACTCTCCATCATGCCCCAAAATGTTAACACTGTTGAAAGTAAGAATTATGCCATAGTGCCGTATGCCGATTGTCTCCATACTCTTTCCAAAATTCCATTTTGTATTGTTTATAATAATCCTTATCACACTGGTCGTGTAATACACAATGTCTAAAAACAGCCATATGTGTAGGAAGTTGCGTTTTATAATTTATATCTTTCGAAGGAAAGGTTTGCCTTGGTACCCCCTTTACTTATCTTGGTGCCCTACAGTTTGTTATTAAAGAGCTTGAATAATGACAACGTCTTTTCACTATCTGTTAGTATATACTTATTACATTTTGAACGTATATGAATCCTACAAAATCTTCTAAAACAAACTATCAAGCCGTTTTTCAGATATTCAATCACAAGTTTAGCCCTCTCTGAAAAAAACCCATAGCCAGCTTTCACTCAGGTCATGTGACTATGCGTGACATGAGACTGGGTAGAGACTGAGAGTTATGATGCTGTGTGGTGTATCGACGCACTGGCGCTATTAATTACTACTTTATAATCTTTTTAAAAATATTTTCATAAAATAAAATAAATCATATTCCGAAATACAGTGTAAATTTCGTAAACATTTTTAGTAAAGAAACAGTTAATTTTCTTTTAACAAATGTACTTACCCATGTGTTTTGTACAAGCGCTTCATGTCCAGTGATTCGGCACACTAGTAATAATGCTATGGCCCATAGCTGACTTGACTTTGTTATAGGAGTCGGTGAATATCAAAATGGTAACACGTTCATTCAAGAATTGTTTCAATGCAGTTTTTTACATTTAAAGGTTCTATTAACATAATATGTTAGGAATAATTATGTATGACAATAGTTCCCAAATTAGCAGATGCCAAGTTCTTCAAAACAGCTTTTCTGCATGAAATGCTATTTTATGTGCATTTATAAATTATAATAAAAAAGGTAAATAATTAATTTATTTTATTAAAAAAAAATATATATAGCCTTTTTATTAAAAAATTTATATACAAAGTGTTTAAGGACTGATTTTATCAATTATTAATATTAATAAGGCTGACCTATATTATGATTGGTAAACAAACCCACCCACCCCGAAAAAGAGAGAAAAAACGTGTAATTACGATAAAATTGTGGATAAATCTAATAGTTTGTAATTGTCTGCTTATCAGTAACATTGTTTTTACTTAATTCTAAAGTTATGACCAAATTTAATTTTAATATTTTGTTAAAATTAATTTTATAAGACAATTGCCTAATTACGTATATGCAAAAATCGACAGATCCGATTCACCGGATGCGCTGAAGAATGGCATGGACATGTGGCGAGTTCGTTTTGTAATCAATTTTTTTTGGAGTGAATATTCATTATACTGTTTGACAATGGTATTTAGGTGTGTTGTGTATAGATGCTCGAATACTTCCATAAAAGATACTAGAAGTCTTCGAACTTTCCCAAAAGATCCACCTTTGAAAGAATTTTGTCAAACATAAAAGAGCCCATTGGAAAGGAACTGGGATACACGATAAAATCTGCAATGCGCATTTCGTAACCAAAGATTATAAAAATCATTTGAAGTGCACTTTGGGATTTACCAAACGACTTTCATGAAGCTATTTTCTGTGACTTCTGTGTGCTCCACTGGTATTGGTTTCTGTTCACTTGCTGTACTTCAAACGACAGATCCAAGAAACTGTCTAAAAGTGAGCAGTTTTTGCTCACTTCGCTTTGGTCAGCCTTTTTTTTTTTTTTTTTTTCCCCACCTATTTCAATGTTTTGTACCTAGTCTGACTTCACAGGCAAAAAATAGCCTGGCAACACAGAGCAGTATTTTTCGAAGAGGTGTTTTAGATTTTTAAAATTTTAAAATAAACGAGATATAATTATAGCTACCTTTTTTCATTAAATATCATCATTAATAATGTGCCATTACTTTGGCTCTTTAAACCAAAGGAGCAACGTTCCATACCCCCTGAAATAAAAATTTAATCCCTGCATGTCATATTTATACATATTTCACAGAAACTATGGACTGGGGGACACACACTGTGAGATGACCATGAGGAAAATAAAAAATCAGAAAAGTGAATTTACAATGAAGGTCGGAAAGCACACTGCCACGGTAAGACACATCACGATCCAGTAATGTAGATTTTTCATGCTTTATGCGATAATTACACTTGGTTACTTCACGTATGAAGGCTACATATTTTCAATGCTGATACAGTTAATTAAAAAAATTACAATGTACAGTATTAATCTTATGAATACATTGCCAAAAACATTAAATTTAAAAGCAAAACTTCTATTGCCAAAATAATTTTATTAATGTAGCTATGCTACTAACCTGACTCTGAATTGTGGGTCTGACTAGTAAAATATTCTCTAATGACTAGAAGGTCATAAGAAGGAAAAATGCATGTATTCATCAATGTGTATTTATTCGTAATTATATTAAGTTGATTTCCAGAGGTTAAAAAATGTAAATGTTCTTGTTTTAAATATGATACATTGTAATATCACTCATGTTTAGTACTGGTGCCTTAACTGTAGGATGCTGTAAGATTAAGATGGCTACGTTTATTTCACTAGGTGAGATGAATCTATGTTTATTGTGTTGCTGTTTATAGGTGATTGCAAAGAACAAGCGAGACGGCAAGCAGCAGGCAGCTCAAGCAATCTTACAGGTGAGTGCACCAGAAGGACAGGGAAACATGTTTACGTGTGTGTGTGTCAGTCTACATCCAGTCAAAGTTGGTTAAATGTGCTGTATGGAAAAGCTGTAGTTGCTCAGAATGGATTGGTTGCAAAATGCTAGCTGTGATAGTTTTGTTACACTTCTTTTTATTGCAGTCACAGTCCTAGTTGTGGTTTATCACCTGATGTGTTACTGAGGTCCTAGTGGTGTTTCATCACCTGATGTGTTACTGAGGTCCTAGTGGTGTTTTATCACCTGATGTGTTACTGAGGTCCTAGTAGTGTTTTATCACCTGATTGAGTGATAGAAAATAACTATCTGAATATAGAGGTGTTCAGTCAGTAAATTAGTTCATGTTGCAACAGATCATTGGATCGGGTTGACCTATTTAGTTTTTCTCATTCCAGGTAGTAGTCCACAACTGGTGTAACAAAGAATGATATGTGTTTTCATTTCTGTTAGGTGATGTATGTAGAAGTTCCTTACTGCTGGGAAAGAGTAACGTATATAGCAGCAGCAGGTTTCCTTTCTGCCTGTCATAATGATCCTTAACCAAATGTCTTACAGCATATACCTGTAAATAAAGTGTGTTAACATCTCTCTAGGTCTGTCTCTATTTCTGTTTCATATAGTTTAAGCATGACAGTAGTCAGTGTTATTAGTACTGTGAGAATTGTATAGTGCAATGTTTTAACATGATATTTATTGTGAAGTTAGATGCTCAGTGTGTAGCTGTGTTTCAGAAACTGCACTCGCATGTCACCAGCTGGGGATCCATCCTCCGCCTCTACGGCAAGGGCTCGCAGAAAGGATTTGCTGAAAAGGTGATTATATTTACCAATAAATAATTATTGTACTGGTAATATTTTGTCTTTAAATTTGTATTAACAAAATTAATGTGTTAGTCAAACTTGATTAGCTAGCAGTGAGTAATATTTAATTGAACTCTGATAAAGTGTATTTTAATATGTCAGCTTATCAATACCACTAAACACCCAGCGACTTGAGCCAACTAGATGAGTGCCTGTTCATGTTACAGTATATTCCTGATCACTTGTGACATGATATCAAATAGTGGGTTAGATACAGACATGTCAGCTAATAGAATAGATTGAGTAATTGAATAATAGTTTGTTTGCACAGAGCTTATGGAAATATGTGGAACCCACTGTATATAAAATATTTTTAAATGCGTTTTTCTTTAAATACTAATTTTAAAAATACTTATAGTAACAAACCAAAAACCCACCATCTCGTTTTTGTGTACATTAGTAATAGTTAAATTGATCACGCCACAGATGTAAGATTTTCATTTTCTACTATTCTCTTCAAGATATTTGTATAATTTAAAAAAATGGTAACATAATTTTGTTATAACCAAGAAGCTGATCTGTTTGCTTTCCTATGCTGAGCTATCGTTCATTCACTTTCTTAAAAAATCGCTTACCATATTTCAGAAAGACGAGCTGAACATAAGTGAGCTCCAGAGTCAGGCGAAGGCAAACCGATCATCAAACCCAATTCTCGAGAAACTCAAAGAGGAGATGCACAAGCTGCATGAAAGAAAGGTATTTCTCTCAGCCTGAGGTGTACAGAGAGTTACAAGCACTGACACATGTTTGCAGTAATAAAATATTATTGTGATGATTATTTAGTAAAGGTATGAAATGATTTTTCTTAAAACAAAATGAGTAAAATGTATTAAATGAGGTATGCAATTTAAATTGATATAAAAACTTTAATCGACCTTTCTTTAAGATGTTTCTGAAGTTTTTATTATTTTCATTAGCTGTTACTTTTCTCTGTGTTTGTAGGTGGCAGTGAAGTCAAAAGGAAAGCTTCGTATTGAAAGCACTGAGCTTCCCCTCAAAGTTCCCAGTCTGGATTTGTGAGACAGTCACATAGTATTAGCTTTGAAACTGAGTTGTATTTATGTATATTTATTTATTACACTGTATGAGGTATTTGATACTTTCCACATGAAATGTGCCTAACCATTAGCTTGTATTTGTCTTTTTGCAAATGTCATTCATTGCTGTTCATATTTTGGTACACATGCTGAAATCATTTTAACAAATCTGTGATGTGCACTGTGCAAACATTTGACAGCCAAAAAAATCCTCATTTGAAAATGCCATGCAGAATTAGAAGAAAACAACAAAATATCTTAATATTATAGATCATAATACATTACCAGTACCATTATTTTTACATTTTCACCTGTAACAGCATAATCCATTTATAAATGATGCCAGTTCTTTCGCTGACTACAGTGATTGCTGCAGTGCCCGTGTTTGTGGCACCAAGCCTCTGCTTCCAATGAAATAAATGTTGATGTTTTTCTGTACCGTCCAGCCTCCCGCATTGTGGCAGTCAACGAACAGATCACATAGCACTGCACTGAGCTGAATTAATGAGATTGTTACAGCATCCCACACCTGTACATTTGTGGGTGTTTTTATTATTTATACTGCACCTGTGTATGTGAATGTTTCTATTATTTATTTATATATTCCAGTGTAAATATCAAAAAAGCTTCATTGTCCAAGATCAACATTTTATTTGATCACATGAATTCATGAATGGTTGTTTTTATATAAAATTGTGTATAATTATTGTTCATCCATAAAAATCAGTCTACATCATAATTAGATTTTTTTTTAAAGCAAAAACACTTGTCCAAGCATCATACATGTTAGACTACAATTTAGTTGATTTTTAAATAATATATTACAACCATCCCAATCCATGACAAATAAATGAAACATGTTATCACCATGTCCCACTGTGCTGTGCTATGCCTGATTCATACACAGACTGCCATAACCCAGTCATTATAGAAACAAATTGTTTTGATAAATAACTGTTGTGCAGTTGTCAGTGAGTGATTTTGAGAAACTAATCAGGTACTGGGTGTATAAAGCAATCAACATACGGAGACTCTAACATCACCATTACGTCCTCACGTGACTGGAGAGATGGATTTGCACCTTGACTGTGTGCTCTTCAACAGTTAATGAATATGTTGATAAATTTACTGAACTCACTTGAAGCTTTTATGGTTGGGCATACGGTGTGTATATATTACTATCATTATTTAAATGCCTGCTTGTTGCATTCCAGCAGAATAAATTATGCTAGGTGAATAAAATAAGTATGAATTCATCCTGTGATTTGTCCTGTAAGAATGATTATAATTTTCTCTCATTTGTATGTGCGAGGCATTTAGTGCTTTTTAAAATACAGTGCATTGTATTTTTCTTTAGCGATTGCATGTTTTTCAATCAGTTTGTGAAATGTATTTTCATGATAATGTTGTGTGCTTTGTTTTGAGAAATAATGTAGTGTTCTATGAAATGTTTCATGAAGTGAGATGTAGTGCTGTGAGATGATTTGTGAAGTGAAATGTGTGCTGTGAAATGAAGCATGAAGTGAGTTACTGTGCTATGAGATGATTCATGAAGTGGAATGTGTGTTGTGAGATGATTCATGAAGTGAAATGTGTGCTGTGAGATGAAGCATGAAGTGAAATGTGTGCTGTGAAATGAAGCATGAAGTGAGTTACTGTGCTATGAGATGATTCATGAAGGGAAGTGTGTTGTGAGATGATTCATGAAGTGAAATGTGTGCTGTGAGATGATTCATGAAGTGAAATGTGTACTGTAAGATGATTCTAGTAAAGTGAGATGTGTACTATAAGATGTAGTGTGATGTGAAATGATTCAGGTGTTATGAAAGATGATTCATGAAGTGAGATGTAGTGTTATGAGATTATTCATGAAATGAAATGCATGCTGTGAAATGATTCATGAAGTGATATACTGTGCTGTGAGGTGAATAATTGAGATATTATGCTGTGAGATGATTCATGAAGTGGTATACTGTGCTGTGACGTGAATAATTGAGATATTATGCTGTGAGATGATTCATGAAGTGGAATGTGTGCTGTGAAATGATTCATGAAGTGAAATGTGTGCTGTGAAATGATTTATGAAGTTAAATGTGTGTTGTGAAATGTTTCATGAAGTGAAATATGTGCCGTGAAATGATCCATGAAGTGAAGTGTGTGCTGTGAAATGATCCATGAAGTGAAATGTGTGCTGTGAGATAATTCATGAAGTGAAATGTGTGCTGTGAAATGATTCGTGAAGTGTGTGTTATGAAATGTTTCATGAAGTAAAATGTGTGCTGTGAAATGATCCATGAAGTGAAGTGTGTGCTCTGAAATAATCCATTAAGTGAAATGTGTGCTGTGAGTTAATTCATGAAGTGAAATTTGTGCTGTGAAATGATTCATGAAGTGAAATATGTGTTGTGAGATGATTCATGAAGTGAAATGTGTGCTGTGAGATGAATCATGAAGTGAAATATGTGCTTTAAGATTAATCATGAAGTGGAATGTGTGCTTTGAGATGAATCATGAAGTGGAATGTGTACTTTGAGATGAATCATGAAGTGGAACACGTGTTGTGAAATGATTCATGAAGTGGAATGTGCTGTAAGATGATTCATGCTGTGAAATGATTCATGAAGTGAAATGTATGTTGTGACATGATTCATGAAGTGAAATATGAAGTGGAATGTGTGTTGTGACATGATTCATGAAGTGGAATGTGTGTTGTGACATGATTCATGAAGTGAAATATGTGCTGTGAGATGAATAATGAAGTGGAATGTGTGATGATTCATGAACTGGCAGTTGCTATTTTGTATGCATTTTCATTAATACAGCTGAATATATTTTATATAATCGTGCTTAGTGAACATAATATAAAAAAAAGTAAATTATTACGTATGTATGTTTTTAAATACAAATAAACAAATCATAAAAATGTATACAGCTTTAAGACCACATCTTTAAGTGAAAATAATTATTATAGTGTAATTGTTTAATACGCATTGATCATGATGAAAACCTGAAGGAAGAAACAGTGTGTTGTGAGTGATATTTATTTACATAATACTGGCAATAATTATCTCGTTAAAAGTGAAATGAAATAAATATTTATTACTATTTTAAAGAAGAAAAAAAATATATATAAGAAGAAAAAACCACCCAGAACTATTTGTTGCATGCTGGAAATTTGGTGGTAGTGAATGCTTACAGTATATTGATACAACAGGTACATACCAGGTTTATTTACAGCTTTTTTTATTTTTATTTTTACTGCAATTCAGATATAAAATGAATCACTTTTATTTAGCTTACATACATTTAATATCTCCAGGTATACACTGCGCCATGTGTGCAATACACGTTTTATATCTTCGTGATAATAAAGTGATTTCAAAACTGAGTTGAATGTGTATTTATTAAACTTATTTTCTGTATTTTATCCTTGATGAATATTTGTATCTCTAATTCCTGTTTAAAGACTACTGTCACATATTTAAAGGTCTTCATTATTCTAAATATTAATATAATAAGTCTCCTTACTGTATCGCTAAAGACTAATAAAGACACGATGTTGTGTTTACGGTAAATTTCAGGGGAAATAAGTTGCGTATATTGTCACGTGATACTGTGGACATTATAAATAGGTCATTGCTGTACGAAGGTGACTGCAATAGGCTAGATATAAGCCTACATAGTTGTGTTTATCATAATTGTTCTGTGGCATACAATAATAAAGCCGCCTACAATGGCACTTTTTAATTGATTTTACATCGAAGATGCTCTATTAGCCTACATTACGATTCACCCGTACTCACACAGAGTACGTTCTTGGACCTCGTAGTATTAATTAGCATTGCTGTCAGTTGGATTGTTATATTTTATTTGCCAAATATATTTATGTGGATGAATTGTTCAGGGGGTAAAACCTCCAAGGAAAGCTATTTGGTCTTGTCTGCATACCTAATAAAATTTCAAGGCAATTGTGTGAATGCTTAAATGCCTGATTATCGTCCCTTATCTATATTTACCTTTTTCCACATACAGAAATGGTATGAGTACTTAGCATACTTTATGAATTATGTGGGTCCCAGAAACATTGCCAAAAACAACCCATCATTCATTGTCATGTAGGCCTATGTACCCAGGTTGAAAGGTCTGGTCAGTGATGCCCTCCCCCCACAGACTTTCAAAAATGTTCGTATGGTACTGTGTTGATAAAGGTACCGTATTTGTTAACTCTCTTTTCAGCTTGTTCAGTAATTTATTATAGACTTCATAATTATTATCTGATGTTTTGTTGTAGGCCCACATATCGATTATTGTTAAATGTCTAGTCATAATAACATAATAACAAACAAGCATTTGTAGTAAATATTTTATATTCACTCTATTTTGAACACATTAACATCAAAAGCTTAATTTGTACATTATCAAACGGCTAGAAAACGAAACAAGCGTACAAAAATTTTCACTGAGTTTCCCCAAAGCACAAGACCAGTTACTTTCAATAATAATAATAATAATAATAATAATAATAATAATAATAATAATAATAATAATAATAATAATAATAATAA
>JAUTBW010019783.1:0-11589 GCA_032361425.1 Peltospira smaragdina
AATAATAATAATAATAATAATAATAATAATAATAATAATAATAATAATAATAATAATAATAATAATAATAATCTCATCTCTTTCTGTTTTGCTCGAAGAATTTAATTTTAACAATAATAATAATATATTATACCCTTAGTTGTAGGCACTTTATTGCCGATCAGACGGTTTGACCTTTGGCTCGATTCAAAACATTACAGGCCCCTAGTCAGCATATTTAGCGGGGGTAGTGGTAGGGGGCGCCTCGACAGCCTAGTTGTGACTGCGCCCGCCTCTGATGCGGTCGATCTGAGATCGATCCCTGTCAGGTAACCGCTAGGGATTTTTAAATTAAATCTTATCTTCTTAATTAAAAAATTCTGACGCCAATATAACCGTTAATAAAAATCTGTTGAGTGTGTCATTAAATATTGTGTGGATCAACTAAGCTATTTCACACGCTATCTTGTCTATGGGACGCTACTGTTTAGAATTAGGCCTAATAGTCCATGTGATGGGAGCGGGTTTCTTTCCTATCAGAAAATTATACTTCGCCATTTGTCTGATATTGTAATATTTATGACTGTAAATAGCGTATTGAGCTTATGACTTATGCTAAAACAAGACATAATGCCACAGACATGCATGAATTAATTTATCAAAATATTGATTGTAAATGTAAAGTAAATCTGAGAAAAATCTCGCTAGGCCTAGGCCTATAGCATCGTGGAAGACATGTTAGTAAACTACTAGGCCTAATAGCCGGTATTTTCTGATAGACATCTGATTTAGCCTACATTTCTTTAAGTACCGGTAGGTATTTAAAGTAGGCCTTTATATTGATTTATGGTATCGCCACACCACAGTAATCCTAATAACCACTATTGTTTCTGAATTACGGACCATCGCTATAATTATTTATGAAATACATCGTTAAGAATTTAAATATAGGCCTACTGATTATATAGATGGTTATAATTATAAAGTAAGTTTATGGACAAATCGTAGTTAATATTTTTCAAACAATACTTTGTTTCGTCATTAAACAGATCTTGTAACATTATACCTTGAAGTTGATGTACCAAAGAATACCAGGGGCCTTATTCACAAAAAGTTCTGATGTCAATATAACCGTTAATAAAAAGCTGTTGAGTGTCTCATTAAATATTTTTAAAAAAAGAAAAAAATGCTGGATGGGGATCATTCCGACACCCCCACCCACCCCAGCTACTAGATACGGGCATGTATTGAGTATTTTGTCTGATGTATTTTTGTCTAGTGCGATATTATATTCTTAAAACACGACTGACTTTGACGAAATTATGTCCTCCTTTTGTTATTTTACAGTGTAAACTAATTTGCGAGATGACTAAGTGAACTCCAGACTTCACTCAAATAGCTACCGACTTACGACATTATTTACTAGATCACTGCGATATTGCTAAGTTGCGAGACATTCGTGAATACGGCACAAAATGCTACGAGACCAATAAGAGATCGTTACCATATCGCAACTCTTGCGAGGGCTTTGTGAATAAGGCCTCTGGTGCGAGAAACCTAGATTCACCGCAATATTAGTAGATGTTTTAAACACTAAGCTGGTTTAGCTTTTTGTATTAAAAGGATGACTATATATTACCAATACACACTATAAACAAAACAGATCTGACAAGAGTTTAAAATAAAGTGATATGGTAATTGCATAAGTACACTATCCAGACGTGTAACACACGTAACATATTTATGTAACACACGTAACACTACAAACTGCCAATTTAGAAATGAAATATAAATATCTTAGTAAGACGAATGTTTTTGGCTTATTAATATAAACTAATATCCTAAGAACTGAAAGCAAACAACAAATTAAGGCTATCATTTGAATATTCACAGAACTTTGGCAATTCTTAAGTGTTAGGAAAAATCATTCTGTGCGAATGTAACGTACGTAACATTAAAAAAGTACAAGTTACTATGGAAATATTTCAATTTAGGTATTCATTCCCATTTAATTTTAGAGAACATTGAAATTGTAATACCATACTATTAAAAAATTTCAAAGAAGCTCATTGGTAACTTTTTTATACCACATTTCCCCAAAACAGTGAAGTGTAACACACGTAAGTGGAATGGCCCATATACATATACACACACACACACACACCCAAAAAACCCCACCTTGTTTCATATGACGCCATGTTGATATTCTAGAATATCGTTGATTATAGCAAATTATAATATAGCAAATTGTAATGGATTATAATAATTATTGGAGTTTCTAGTGTACAAAAAAACCACACGTCAAATCAACAGTGAGACTTGAACTATTTTACTGACAAGCATGAGCACTCTGTGACACTTTAACAAACATAAAAACATTAAAGCAGGAACGCTGCTCAACATAAACAGTCATGGACGATGGTTATTTTGTGTTTGGTTTAAAAGAATGATTTGGTTTTGACTTGCATCTGTTAGTGCACAGCACTATGTCAAAATGTTACATGTTTCTGGAAAAAATTGTAAACAGGTTTGATGTTCTCGCTTCAGAATACCCGATAAATAAATGTCTAAGAGATACCATCCTACAAGTCTTCACAGAAAACCTCTATAAGCAGGATTAGTCCTTTAGTGGGTAGTTCACTGGTGGATGTCATTCCAGAATGATGAATACATATTCACTTACACACATTTGTTGAAATTATTTTAAAATTCAAAACCTAACATGTTACAAACCATCATTTTGATATTAGAAATGTCTGTATGAAGATAAACTGAAATCCATTAAAGCTAATTTTAGAACATGATCATCACTTGATCCCGACTGAGGTAACACTATACAATCACCTCTAGGGTCATCCGCTCAGCATCAATATTCATAGGTGTATGCCAGGTCAATCTTCTGTCTGCATGTTTCAAGTATATAGTATACAGGACACCAATTCAAGTGACTGCATGTGTAGAACCATGATATATGTATGTAACAGCATCTAGTGAGAGCATAACTGTGTTAGGCTTAGAATTGTTATTACAATCCTCTTGGTTTGTTGCAGTGATGGTGCACAACTGACACGTACTGTGATTTTAGTATTAACAATTATTCCTACACCTGAAATCTCACCAGGTAAACACATAATGTAATACAGACACGGTGGGCACACGTTTGTGGGTTATATGTAATTACACAGACTGGAAATGCACACTTCACAACCTGTCTGCTCAAACACAATATAAAATTGCATTAAATCTGTGGCAAACATAAACATCCACTGTCTTCCAGCAAAAAACATCATCACATTATCATCCATTACAATAATAAAAATCATCCCAAATGAATGAACGAACACACTCACACAGAGACATTAATAACTGTCAGCTTGACATTAGCAACTCGTGACTGTATACATCTCACCTAAAATGAGATCAACCACCACAATCAAAACATTACCTACACATGATTGTGGATATCATTTCCTGTGCATGCAACTGCAATGTCAACCATAACAAGTGAACTGGAGCACATCTCACTCAAAGACTAGCTGCAATCAGTACTGGCACAACCAGTGCCACAAAACTGCAATCTCAACATTAACAAGTGAACCTCAACTTCCACAATCGGCCAGCTTTTACTCAATACATTAACTGTTATCACCAACATAAAACAATTCTACATACTACGGACATCTCTCACTCAGCCACACTGACAAATGGTGTTCTTGACATTAAATACCCACCATACACAGCACAAACTCTTCATCAGAAAAAGCTAACTGGACACACGGACAAGCAGTGGGACTAAACACTGGGCAACGTTTGGCAAACTCAATACAATGTGTACTACGACTATGGGTGTATCTAGTAATTTGACTATTTCCAGCCGAAAGTGTGAATGGACAAGTGACAAACTTGGCATCTAACAAAACCGAAATGCTCGATGTAGTCATTACATTACCCACCAACTACAGCCTGCCTAGCAATTTATATGGGAGGTGGAACTGACAGGATCACATCTGCTTAAAGCTGCAGGTCCAACAATATTTTTATTACTTAATAAGTTGTAACAGGTAATCTGATCACCAGATCTGCATAAACCACCGCCAACAGTGCTCTGCACCAGTTGTTCAAATTAAAAAAAAACAGCACTTCGAAACTGGGCTTACAATACACGCCAAATGTGACAATAAACAAGTGCAATTATGCTTGAATCTGAACTTGAAATACATTCAAGGAACTCCAGTTTTAATCAGATAGCATCCTCACTGGAATTTTGATTTGTAATTAAAATAGTAATCCACTGCCTCTGTAGTAAGAGTTTCGAAACTGGAAACCAATTTGTGCAAGGACAACTTTCATTAATACCTTTAACAATGAGTACGTATGAAAAAAAAAAGCAGGCATGGTATCCAGACTTAAAACTGGTTAAACCCAGCAGTGACAGCACTGAAATTGGATCCAGACATAGACCAAACTGTACAATAATAGCTTCGAGATCAGAACTCACTCTATACCAGGGCTAAGCCATTTGTAATGGTATTGAAAACCGACAATGTACAATAATCTTGTGAGGAATAAAATTGTGGAACATCCATAAACCCTGTTTGGTGAAATATATATGCAATGGAACAGTCAGCAAAGGAGCACAACTGAATGCTTCCTTGGGTTTCCGTCTTATTGCAGGCCTAGGACTAGCGAAACACAGATAGCAGACTGGGCAGCAGGACGAGCAAACATTGGCAGTCAGCCAGACAGGGTGCTGTGGCTGACACGTGATAGAAGCGAAAACAACGCACGTCGCTTAAACCACAGTCAATCAAATCAGCACAGAAGTTACTTCCCTTGAAGCAGATCTCTGATTTTTTTATCTGGCACATTGACTATTTCCCAGTATTTGATATTATTGTTATCCAGTGAAGTCTGGAGGAAAAAAAGAAGAAAAAAAGGATTAGTGCAAATAAAGATGAAGATTGTTTTTGTTTTTTGTTGTTTTTTAATTTATTAGTGGTAGCTGACATAATTAAGCAGTATTTGTTGAAAATTAGACAAATTTCAGAAATATTACATATAAGATGAAATTAATTTGTTTATATTAGAAAACCAGTTTTCTACTTTATAATTTATATTTAAAAGCCTGTGATTTGTTTTGATTTATTGTTTGTTTTTCTGAACAAACAATATATCAAATGTAATAATGAGTAAAACATCTTTTCTTGACTCTTAGATATTACCTCTTTGTTTTTTTCTATATGAACACTAACAGTTCAAATTTGAAACATACCCACCTATAAGCTGTCAAGATGCTTTAGCCTCAATGGTTTTGGAAATGGCTGTGTACCACATGCCAACATCTACCTCCTCTCTCTCGTACCGCTTGATAAATGAGTGCTCCTGAAAATTAGTATTACAAAGGATGGAAGGAAATGTTTAGATAGAATAGCACATACTACAGTCTTTGATAAACCAGCTATGGAGCACTGGCTGGCATGAGACAAGTCTTACCACAAAATAATATGAAATAAACATATGTAAAAAGACATGTTTATATCATAAACTATTTTTTTCACAATTATAGTTTGTATTGTTGTGTCTTAATAGCATTCCTCTTAACTCTGTGTGTTTTTGTAGTTTTAAATGCTTGCAGTCTCACTTGGTTTTTTATTTATAATAAGGACAGTTAATGTACAACCTTTTTCATGGGACAGTAATTTGCATACTTTTTTGTTTACTATGTTCTTTAATCTTGCGGTAATTTTTGCTGACAACCCCAACCAAAACATGACACACCTTCATCAGAAATGTATGACAAAATAGCTAAAAAAGTTGTTAACATGTAGCTACTCAATGTAGTATGTCAAACATTTACTGAATATTTAGAAGGCAAAAAGTAAATGGTCCAATAGCTTTGTTACACCCCAGTTATATGATTTACAATGTTGAATATATTACAGTTACAATGTTAAACATATTACAGGTGCTTGTAAATGCTGATTGCTTACCAGTAACTTTTTATACTTTGGTCTTTTCTTGTAGTCTTTTGTTAAACTGCAAAATGAAAATTATAAATAATTACCAGAAATACATACTAATTTATGGAATCTTTAAGGTGTCATTGGAGCAAATCAAATTACATTGGCTGTAATACTAACGTTCGTTAATAAAAGTAACAGAAGCAATGTATCAAGCTGTCAGAGCAGTATACCCACAGAGAATGTTGCCCCTCCCATTCATTAATATGCAAAGAAAATATGGGGTCACATGGCGTTTTATGAACTTGCAGGAAGTTTACAGTGGCAACCGTCCAGTTTGCACAAAATGACCGGAGCATTTTTTACTGCCACCCCTGGGGTCAACAACTACCAAGTGTCACAAATGTAATAATTGTTGACCGACTGACAGGGAGGATGCCACGCTATTTACACAAGTAAATAAACTGACATGTATCCACCAATCACAGCTCCAGTTGCATTATAATTTTGACGGTACACCTTCAACTTTCATCTGCCAGTCACGCAATTTGGTACAATATTACCTAAAAATGCAGGCCAGCACAAAGTTGTTCACACTGTCAGCTGGTTGGTGGAGCGTGGTCAGCAGAAATCGAAACCTATTAGTCATGTGTCAACAATGATCGTTATTATGCAGCTAGTGCTGGTTAATGTTTTTAAAGATTAACTCGTCATCTGTCATGCTTAGTTTGAACCAAGGTCTTCATCAGTCAAATCCTTAGAGCGAATGCATCATATCTAATGATGGTATAGGACAAGGTTCTGTCGTCCCCATAGAGAGGTTAATGTTAGAAAGAAAATATTAGGCTACCACCTTCACTTGCCTCCTTTAGTTTATACTGGTTTCATATCTGAACATCATATGTAGAATAGTTGACCCCTGCAAAACCCACAGAAGGGTGTAATTAGCATCACCAGTCCTATCAAGACCACGGAGTTGTACTCTTTTTAGTTGAAATATAGTGATCTACCATTGTTAGGACATCTTATTCTTATCTGCGTTTTTTTTTTTTTTTTTTTTTTTTTTTTTTTTTTTTTTTTTTTTTTCTCTTTTATAACGTCATGGGTGTGTGGAAAATGTCATGTTTTCTCAAATTACTTAGCTAACGTATCCCATTCAGTTTGTGTTGTTGGCTTCATCAGAATGTATACCAATAACTGCTTCAAGTACAATAGAGAATACTGCGATGTGAGCCACACGAAGGGCATAATTACATCAATAATATTAGTTATATTCATGTTAGGCGTCTGAGCTTAATGGCGAGCTTTAGCTCAGAGTTTCCTTACACTGACCTGAGAGTATGTCCTTTATATTCCACTCGTATGTGATGGTCAAATAATGATTTTTATTCACACCAGGTACAACGGAGCTTACAGTGTGTTAAGTTCTGATCGACAAATATGCTGTCAAAATAAAAACACAGGTGTTTACAGGTTTTATTTTGCACTGATCAAACATACTTTTTATAATTTGACAATTCATAGCAACTAATTTGTGTTACATTAAGTACACTTTGATTCATTCATTAATTCACTCATTCACTGATGAATTTAAAAAAAACTTCCTTTTATAATATACTTATTCATTGTCACTTTACTGCAGTGTACTTACAACCCTGGGAATAAACAACATTAAAATATTTCTCCAGTCATTACCTAAACCTCAACATATCTAAATCTGATCAGAATTATAAAACGATCAAAACCACGTAAAGCACTTAAGAAATAATTGTCCGGTACCTGCTAAGTAATCGAAAAATACATCCGATAATATCACTACACGACCACATAGATGTGTTTATTATCTATAATTTACAGCAAAATTACAGTATTTTAATTCTTGCTCTAATAACTTTAAAAGGTCTAGGCGACACGAACATCTGTCAGCAAAACTCGACTGTGATTTTATCACTTCCATCAAACCTCTGTTTATAAATTTAATTTGAATATTGTTCGAGTCAAGCCCACCTGCCTGGAGGTACGCCGGAAACCCTGAAGTACGTGTGGCGCACACACACACTTAACAATGAGCGATATCGCCTGTAGTTTGTGATGTCAAGTGATACCTGTAATGTTCTCCTAACACCCATCTACCAGTGTAATGTGCGTTGAATTATTAAGGCTGTTTCCGTAGCCAGGTATATCATCGACGAAAATACGGTGTCCGAAGTAGTATAGGTCATTAAACACTTAATGTCACATCGTGTTGACCTACTTAATGGCCAAACAAAGTATTAATTGAAAATCTATACATTTGATTTGTCCCTAAATTTACCTTTTATAACCATCTACATAATCGCCAGATTTCAAAGTTTTCTGAATTATTTCGACGCGAAAAAAATCGGGGGAAAACAACAGCCGTTTGGATTCCTGAGGTGTGACATATTATTTTTAATCAAAGACAGGCATCCCCGTCTAAATATACATTCACCATTAATGTCGATAATTTCCGAATAAATACGAATGGTTCCGATGTAATATTTTCTCCTTTTACCTCGAAAGAGTTCTAACATTCAAAAATGAATACAACCCCGAGGGTCGGTAGGGAATGCCCTTCACGTTTTCGGAGATACAAAAATGAGGTTTGTAATTTAAAATAATTATACTTTTCATTTATAATAAGTATTTAGTGGCATTATGACTTAAATATTAAGTTTATTTGTATCCGTTACAGCATGGACACTACCGATGTATCATTGCAGGAATGTGGTAACCACACGTCTAAAATAATTATACTTTCATTTATATTAAGTATTTAGATAAATAAAGACCTCAATTCAATGACATTATGCAGTGAAAGAACATGTATTAACATAGAGGGTTTGTATGTGACCTAGATAGCGATAGTAGCCTAATGATTCTGGTGTGCAGTGTGCTAGTTAGACATAACTTGACTAGGTCGTCTTTTCTAAATGTTTAAATATTCTCGACATAAGCAAATATCACAAAATAAGACATATTTCACCTATCGCATATTAACTGTTTGGTTCATTATATCATTTATTTATTTATTTATTTATTTATTTATTTATTTATTTATTTATTTATTTATTTATTTATTTATCTTTTTATTTATTTAAAAATATTAGTTTTTTGTTTTGTTTTTGTTTTATTTATTTATTTATTTATTTAAAATAATTATTTATTTATTCATAAAACATTATTTAACGACACACTCAATATATTTTTAACGTTTATATCGGCGTCGGAAAATATCTTATAGCTAGATGTCCCCCATGACATATTTTTATTGATTCTGAAAGTGGTATTTTTTTTTTTTAATTTGAAGATTTTCTTCTTTGTATCTGCTACGAGATTGACACAAATGGCTATGCTCTCTTTTGAACCATAAAACCAAGAAATATACTTAACTTAACCACATTTACATCATATCTTGATGACATAAATATTTTGTTCAATAACGTGGAAGCGACAATGTAGGTTTGCACCCAGCACGACACGTGTTATTGCCACATAAAACCCACACAGTGTTCATTTTTACGTGTCGAAGCAATCTGGTTGTTTCAGTCCCGGTGTATTCGTTTTATGCTTCTCGTTAAAAAGTATCCCGCCTTCGCCTGTTCACGTGGACCCATTTACCTTTTGGTTTTCTCTCTGTCATTGGTTTCTTGACGGCAGTCAATGAAGCGGGGAGATGCTATATTACGAAGCGTGGTTATCCCCCTATAGGCTAAACGCCGAACAAAGATACACAGGCGAGCTGATACAATCAAAATAGCTGTGTACGCCCCTTGACAAAAAGCCGTTGCTCGCATTGAGAAAATGAAGAGACAAAACGATTGTTCTCCGGTGAATGAATATGTTTAAGATGATTTTTCCGGAATAATCTTCACATATTTATGTAAATGTTGAAGACACTGACAAGTTCTGACACTTATCAAACACATTTTATATGACAATATTTCTAGGTGAATGAATTTCTCAAAGGATATTCATCCCTGTGAGACAATTTCGTTTTAGTGTGTAATTGCATGACATTTGTGTAACAAGACTATTTGATTTTACCTTTGTGGTAAATTTATCCAAGGACACCGATGACGATATGTGAATGGAATACTTTCGGGGACATCGCTGACACTTATAATATAACGAAAATTGCCAAATTTATGCTGTTTATACGGACTACATAACATATTTGGTATTCGTGTTTGTGGGATGGGCGATCCCTAATATTTTAGTTGTGATTATATGTTGTTAGTGGATTTTGTGTTGTGAAAGATAATTGCTTGAGATATGAACATTCAGTGTGTAAAGCGATTACATCATATTGGAATAATTCATATGCAGTTTATGTTGTAAATACATTTTCTTTTACGTCCGATGAAAATGAGCCCGTCAATGCATTCAACATTTTGAACATGGATGGCTATAAAACATTAACGCTACTTCATGTGGGATTTCTCCAAACTGCTAATTACCAGGAGCTGACTGATTAGTTATTATTGATTTGGATTATCACTAAGATCACTGAAAATCTGTTTAGTGCCGAAAGCAGAAATGCACGAGGATTTCATTCCGTTATTCAGATACTTTCGGGGATATAACATACACAGTATATTAACAGTATATGTTCCATTCGAATATTTCTTGGTTTTGCTATAATGACAGTCGTTTCATTAAATCAGAATTAAGAAAGCATGGATATGTCAAGAAATACAGAGGTTGAATATATTTAGCGATATTCGCAGATAATGCAATTTTATTCAAAACTTGTTTGTGTGTTTGTACTTTTGATATCAATGGGGGGTTTTCATCACAAAAACTGATATTTTCGCTGGAAAATATAAAATTATTACGAACTCTTTCTATGTATCACAATTGTTATAATGTACCGCCGCTAGCATATCACAGAAAACCAAACCATGACCTCTTTTCTGTTGAATTCTAATACATTAAAACAAAATAAAGAGCCTGACAACTGAGATCAGTATAAATACGTCATACCATTGACAGTCTTCGTACCTTATTACTGCTCTCGCGACAATGCTTGCAGCATAACGGTGACAAACCTACATATTCGCCATGCTAGTGCCGTGCAATTGGTGTTTGGCACGCAGGATTATACCTCTCCTGCTCATACTACCTCTGTTGTTTATTCCTCAAGTTTCTGGAGACACCTTTACTCTGGGTTTCATTACGACCATCAACAGTTCCGACGTCATCAAAGCGGAAGGACGAAAAATCGCCGGAGCCATGACCCACGCCATCAATGAGGTAAACAACGACCCCAACATATTGGCTAATCATACACTTCGTTACATCTTCGCCGACAACAATGACGAGTCTTTGAAGAGCGTGAACGTCATCACGCAACAATGGAGGCAAGGAGCCATTGCCTTCTTTGGACCGGAAGACTTCTGCGAAACGGAAGCCAGAGTTGCGGCCTCGTGGAATCTACCCATTATCGCTTACGTGAGCTTTGATTATATTGTATTTCTTTATTTCTTCACAATGACTATCATCTTCATTATCAAAGTGATTTTTTTCTCCTCACTAGGCCTATCATCATCATCACAATAATAATAATAATAATAATAATAATAATAATAATAATAACAACAACAACAACAACAACAACAACAACAACAAC
>JAUTBW010019893.1:0-11586 GCA_032361425.1 Peltospira smaragdina
ATAATAATAATAATAATAATAATAATAATAATAATAATAATAATAATAATAATAATAATAATAATAATAATAAACGGTTATGACTAACCACCAAGCATCAACAGATCGTTGGTAACTAGTACCAAAGTACAAAACGATTTTCTCGCAGATATTCTTTCTAAATCTTTTTTTCTTCTTCTAAAATTATTGTTTGATTGCGGCAACTGTCAACTATTTTTCTCAATGAGAAATATGTTATTGTTGTTAGACTGCCGCAACTGTCGACTGTTTTTTCTCAATGAGAAATATCTTATTTCTGTTCCGCCGACATCACGGAAGGCCAGGCAGCCCCAGACCATTGTCTCGGGTCATGCAGACAAAACTTGGCTAATTGGCTGTCTGCCACGATCGTACGTCAAGTTGTGGCTGCGCTGTCTGGTCTTCACGCAGGCTGTGCTGGAGGACACGGAACGGGTTTTAGTGTGTAACCGGAGGCCGTGTTTACTGTGATCAGACGGGCGGCGTGTCCCGCACGTACACGGATATATTTTTAACATACGCATAACAACATTTTGTCTTCATAAAGGATACTTGTATCTAGACATGTAGGTCTATGCACAGGCAGATTTAGACATATCCATGCAGATACAGTTCAGACGTGTTCACGGGAAAACTTTACACTCAAAGTCATGCATAAAATGCTGTTTGGGACTCATTTCATCTTCATGTATATAGTGTGCCATGGTGTAACACAGAATGTTTGAGAGTAATTAATACTTGTGCAATACGTTCAAGTAGGCCTAACAAATAACCGTAACCAGCTAACAAAAACAATAATGATGATGATGATTATGATGATGATGATAAATAAATAAATAAATAAATAAATAAATAAATAAATAAATAAATAAATAAATAAATAAATAAATAAATAAATAAATAATATAAAAAATTATAATGATAAAGTAAAAGAGATACCAAAAAGGAGGAAAATAATAAAGAATTAGGTCTCTTCTGCGCATGTGAAGCGTACTCGGCAACCAGTTCCTGTTTCGAATTTTAGTAAATGCCGACAATCACAATCTGACAATGTATCGAAAAGAAAAGCCAATTACTGTCAAAGGAAGTACATCATCTTTATGCAATAATTTATCAGTTTTAGCTACGCCTGAGAAGAATAACGTCAGCTATGCAGTGGTTCACAAATCAGTCGTGAATTTGATTACAGCATCGATGGATGGAAGAACTGTGACCGGAAAACAAGTCGTTTGCAAAGAGCCGTCTGCTACGCATGGTAGCCCGTTCATTATACAGGTTATTATTTGTGTTTGTTTACATGCTAACAATCACTTTTTGATCAGTGTAGTACACTGAGTGTAGCAATAGTTAATTTAATAATTCCAATCACATGAGTATAAAAGACGACATAGGCCGATACTCCGCGATGGGTCTAAACACTAACTTGACTAAGACAGGATTCGTGAAATGTTCACATTTGACGATTTGTCGATTTGATTGCAATTTGAATATTTAAGCATTAACATGAAACAATCATTTCATACAATGATTCATAACAGTTAATAACTAGAGTGTAGTTATCTTGCCAATAACAAATTCATATTGGCCGTTATCGCTAATAGCCTAATAGAGATGTATTCCAAGCAGCTTTCCATGGAATGAAATTATACTGATTAACTGAATGGCAGTAAATTAATCTGTATCATTCATCCTTTTAAAAAGTTAATTATATTATTTTCTCCTGAGTGAAAAGTTCATGTGATAGAATTATTCCCATGTCATGGTCCATGTCACCATGTGTGCATAGATTTGCTGGGTTTTGGTCATTGCTACAATTCGTTGATTGACAATAATGTTAAAACAATGAATGTCACCTTTTGAGGTAACTGATTCAAAAATTTACATCCACTTATTTATGAAAAAGAAAATTAGATGGTAGATATAGCAAACAGATTTCTTTCAAGCAATATATAGTAAATAAGGTGTAGATTATGTTCTTGTAGAATTAAAAAAAATTTTTTTTTTTAATTCAAACTTCTTTATTTACATGGTTACCCAGTTAAGTGACATTAATTATTTTAAAAGTAATCTAATTCAGATGAAAATATCCCAGAACATGGCCCAATTTGTAAAAGTAATTTCTCTCCTAAGTATTGTGAAAGTTTAAAAATCTTAATGAACTGGTTAAAAACTAGCTCAGATATGTTTGTTTTATCAGAACTATAAAACCTTTTGTCAAATGAGTATTTATATTTATACATGAATGTTGGCCAATTTATTCAATTTTAAAACCACAAACAAGATTTTCTATGTGGATGCTAATGTTTAGGCCTAATGCTTCCCGGTATCATGATAAGAATCAGATTCAGAGATTTTAATCCTGTGACCTACCTTGTAAAAAATCATACTTAGAATTATGATTGAACATTATATTATACTTTTATACTGGTAGTGCATTTTTAATTACCTGTTTTAATAACTTGATCTTATGTGTTAAGATACCTACACTCTTTCTCTTTGTATCATTATCTATTTTTTTCTTGTTTTAGGCCAAATGGGTTGTACTGCCAATACGAAATCTCTTTGTCATTACCACGCAAAGAGGAATACAGGTATGATGAAATTTTAAGAATATTTTATTATCGGTATATATTATTTAACTAGGATTTTGTTCAGATGGTTACATTAAAAATAGTTTTAGATGACACTCATACACAAATCCGTTATAACATCAGTTTAATTTGAACAAGTACATCACCAAACAATCACAAAATATAAGCATTGCCATTTCACAAATCAGCTGATCAGTCCTAATATATTTAAATTATTTATATTTAATATATGAAAGATACTAAAAGGGGTAGAGTTGTGGTTTGAAATAAATTTCTATCCAGTGATTGTCTCCACTGTTTAATTGTGTTAATTTTATTTTGCGTTTTCAGATGTTTGAATCTGATGGATCTGCTATGATTTACTGGCACGCACTCAGCACAGGTGAGCAGTCAAATACTCATCTTTAAAGCCATGGTGTCTGGAATACTTTCATTATTTAATCTTTTAGACCAGGGGCCTGAATTTCTAAATTCTCAAGGTGCTACGATTATGTAAATTTATCATGTGATGTCATTATATGTAAAATTATATTGTGACGTCATCACTTGAGATATATTTATGTAATTGTAATGCTAAGAGAGCTTAGAAAATGCACCACCTGTTCATCAAATTACGTTAAGTACCCAAATGACAACACCCAGCACTTTGCACTCAATGTAAAAGCGTATCAAACTTAACAACAAAAGCAGAATTTCAGATATCAAATTCAGTTTTATAATAAATATATTCCAGATACTGCAGGTTAACATAATAACATTTGGTTGTACTTATTTTGTTGTGAGCCTAAATTTATTGGTTAACATGAATATAATTTGTACCATTATCTTAATTTGAAGGATATTCAAACCAGACCATTGTAACAGAAGAATATGTTACATGTCAGAGGTCAAGTTATCGTATTATTATTATTTTTATTATTATGTTTCACTTTTTTTATGTTAACAGAAAAAGAAGACAGTAGCAACTTTGGACGAGGAATAGCAGGTGTGGATGAACACTTTGTGTGTGTTGGTAAGTTGTTCACTTTTGAGAATTTGCCATATTTTATTTCATTCACACACACAAAACATGTATAATAAAAACAACTATTACTTATTCCTGGAAGAACATTAAATATTCAAATAAATATTTCCAGCTGAGGTTTTTAAATTCATTTACTGGTATGTATGTTGAGAGACCCTTTTTTGTTATTTCTCAAGTAACAGCAACCTAGTTCAGTAGTAAAGTATTGCTGCATAGTGTAGTGTGCATTACATTAACCCCTGTAAGTTATTACTTACTACAGCCAGTTTTCCACAACTGGTGTAACAAATACTATTATCTTTTGTGGGATTATATATGTAAATATTCTTCATAAAGGGTAGTGCATTAAGTATCAGCAGTGGGTTACCCATCTCGTTATCTGAGTGTTATTTAATCATATGTCTTTCTTTTTTAAATTAATTTGTTTAGGAACAGAATTAGGTGAAATCGTTGTACTCCGAGTCCCAGCCAAAGGTGCAAACGTCACATTTGAAGAGGCTCTTAAAGGTTTGGTTTAAACAAATACAAGTTTTTAGTATAATTTTTTTTTATATTTGGAATAATGAAATACATGTGTATTAGTATTCTCTGCTACTTAACTAAATGCTTGCTAACATTGTAGTGCACTTTAATAGCCTAGTGGTGAAAGTGCCTACCCAACACCTGGTCAAGCTGAGATTGATCCCTGTCAACAATGGGGATGTTTTGTAATTAGAAATATTTTCAGCTCCGACATAACTGTTAGTGTTAACTAAAATGTGTTGAGTGCATAATTAAATAAAGATATTATTATTATCATTATTGTTAACTAAAATGTGTTGAGTGCATAATTAAATAAAGATATTATTATTATCATTATTATTATTATTATTATTATTATTATTATTATTATTATTATTATTATTATTATTATTATTATTATTTGTAACATATTATGGCATGCTTTTTGTATCATTATGTTTCAGGCCACACTTTCCCTATCTGTGACCTGGCGTCTGATGCCGACAATCTGGTCAGTGGAGACATCCAGGGTAACATTGTGGTGTGGAAGTCGCAAGGAAATCGGGTTCTGCAGAGGAACAAAATCTGTGGGGCAGGGTAAATAATATTGGCTGGTTCTAAGGCACCTCGATAGCTTAATAGTGAAAATGCCTGTTTGACATTCAGTTGATCTAAGATCGATCCCTGTCACTGAGTCACTAGGGATTTGTGTAATTAATGTTTCTGATGTCGAAATAACTTAAAATTAATCTGTTGAGTGTGTCATTATGTATTTATTAAAAAAAAAAAAAAAAAAATATATATATATAATTTTTTTTTTTTTACTTTAAATTTTTTTTACTTTATTATTATTATTATTTTTTGCTGCTTCTGTTGACTTGGGTGGGGGAGGATGTAACTCAAAGGTAAGCATTCTTTCATGGTGTGGTGGGTTGTCAAATCAATCCCGCCTGGTGAACCCATTGAACTATAACACATTCCAGCCAGTGCTCCACAACTGGCGTAATAAAGGCCATGATATGTGCTGTCATGTCTGTGAAATGGTGCATATAAAAGATTCCTTGGTGCTTTTCAGGAGTAGCCCATATGGTGGCAGTGGGTTTTCTTTCTATCAAAATGGTCCTTAACCGTAATCATTCCAATTTTTGTCATGTGAATGATGCCATATAACCCATCTATAAAATGTGTTGAGGGCAACATTATTTGTTTTAATATGATTTATTTACTTAACATTTAAACCAATGCCACCTATTTTTCTCAACAGGAGTCCCTGTCATTCGCTCTCCATATGGAATGGGATCATTGTTGGAGGATATGGGTCAGGTCATCTGAGGGTCTACAGTTTGTTGTCAGGCAAAATTGGGGCAGAGGTCACCGCACATGCTCGCTGTATCAATGCAGTCGATATATCAAAGGGTAATGGAATGGTGAGTTCAAGTTAAAGGATGTTTTACTGATGATAGCTTTTACACTTCTACTTGTGTGCATATGGCTGTATTTTATGCATTTTGATTGTAGCTAATTTTATATATGTAAAATGGATGCCTCGATAGCCTAGTGGTGTATGCGCCTGTCAGCTAACCATTAGGATTTATTGCCAATATAACTGTTAATAAAATATGTGTTGAGTCACTCGTTAAATAAATAAATAAAATGTGTAAAGATAATTAGGTATTTCGTTACAAACTCAACATATTTATCAGTACTGGGGTAATTGTATTAATAGACTATATTTTATATGAATAAACACCAGTGAGTCAGTGAAGGGAGTCAAACACAGATTAATAAGCACTATCAGGGTGTTTATACAACTGAACTACAACACATCCTGATTGTAGTAACAAATGCATGTTGTTACTGTAGGAGCACATATCTCAGAGGTAGAACGTGATTGGTCGTTGGGTCAATCCCGTTCCAGCCAGTACTCCACAACTAGTATAACAAAGGCCTTGGTATGTGCTGTCCTGTCTATGGAACGTTGCATATAAAATGACCCATTGCTAGTGATCGGAAAGAAGAGCCCATGTGGTGGCATCAGGTTTCCTTTCTCACTATGATGACAGTCTTTAACCATTTGTAAAGCCATGTAATTGTTGATATAATATGTTGAGTGCTTTGTTAAATAAAGCACTTCTCTTTTGTGATTACTGTAATAGGTTTTCAGGTTTTGATCATTACGTGTTAATTTCCAGGTTTTGTCTGTTAGTGATGATGCGTTTGTTCGAATCTGGATGCTAAAAGAAGGAAATTTACCTGAGGTTTGTCGTTTGTGTTTTCACTCTACAGTTGGTGAAATATTTTCAAATGTATTATTCTTAAATTATTGTTTAGGGGTAGAAATCAGTCAGTGTTTCCACAGACCTAAGTGACTAGTGGCCTAGAAAAGTTCTGTAGCACCCACTCATTTTATGCGAGTTAAATCTATTAAAAATTACTAGTCTCTAGGTTTAGCATCTTTTAAAATTCCTAATTGTCGCCAGTAATTTGAGCTTACCTTAGGCAAGGAGTTAAGAGCCAGTTTTTATCTATAATGATATTTTACATACCGTGACATTATTTAAAATAAAGGCATTCAGACCAGTGCAAGGTTTTCAGATCAGATCTCTGTCTCAGTAGTCTATAACTATATATTCAGTGTCTTGTAAATGTAAATACATTATGTCCTAAGAATGTATAAAACACACACAAAGGTTAAAAGAAATAATGCTATTTAATATGACAAAGCAATAAGTGTTTAATATTTTGACACACCAGACTTTGTCAAGACCAGCATACATAAAATGCTGAAGACACAATAATACAATATACTTACCCCAACCACCACAATACCTTCAGCATTAAGAGGTGCTGAGAATGTTGTTAAATATATCATTTCCTTCTATCCCTGTTTTTAGATCAAATACGTAACGGCTGAGAACGTGCCCGATTTGCAGCTGGTTGGAGGACAGTTTGTTGACAAACAGGGGAGAGCATTCTGTGTGACTGGCTACGACAGCAGCGAGATTATATTCTATGTGCAAAGCTAGACATTATACGTAGCTAGACATTCTGTGTACAAAGCTAGAGTTTCTGTGTACAGAGCTAAAGTTTCTTTGTATACAAAGCTAGATATTATACATATAAAGCTAGAGTTTCTGTGTATAAAGCTGGAGTTTTGTGTACAGAGCTAGAGTTTTGTGTACAGAGCTAGAGTTTTGTGTACAGAGCTAGAGTTTTGTGTACAGAGCTGAAGTTTTCTGTACAGAGCTAGAGTTTCTGTGTACAAAGCTAGAGGTTCTGTGTACAAAGCTAGAGGTTCTGTGTACAAAGCTAGACATTATACTTAAAAAGTTAGAGTTTCTGTGTACTAAGCTCAACACTTGTGAATAGGCCTTTAAGGGCTTTAGATTGCATTAATTAAAGCACCAGGGCACCACGATAGCCTAGTGGTGATTGCTCCCACCTGACGCACCGTCGGTCTGAGATGGATCCCTGCAAGGTAGCCACTAGGTCTTTTAATTAAAGTCTTTCTCATTCCAATACAACCATTAATAAAAATGTGTTCAGTGTGTTGCTAAATAAAATAATTTAAATTTAGTTCAGCCACCATGTTTACTGTGAGAATAGTGGGGCCCAATCTACTGTCTCAACCCAAGATGGTTCAAGTATTCTTGTAGAGTTTACTATAAAGTGCATGACATCAGTGTTACATCAAACACACACAGGGTCAAAAACAGTGCTATTTAGGGACACCTGTAGTGGTTTACCTGCCTCCCTGACACACGTTCTATCTGAGATAAGTCTCTATCAGTGAACCACTAGGGTTTTTCTATTAAAATAAATTCTGATGCCAATATAACCGTTAATAGAATGTGTTGAGTGCATCATTAAATAATTTTAAAAATATTATTACAATGCTATTTAATAAGACACAGTAGTACATCATAAAAACCCTGTAAAAAAACAGAAACAGATATACACAATGTTTGGGCAGCCACATTTTGAGTATGGCATTTAACATGCATTCAAAAGCTCAATGATTCCACCACTCCGTCCTGTGTAAAAATATTCCTGAATTTGCTGTAATTGTAATTTGTAATTTGTTGTCACTGTGTTGATCAATCGTACAAACTTGTAGCATACAACTTGTAGAACCTACAAACTAAATACTAAAATAATTACGATTTACCCTGCAGGCATTCTCATTATTTAAGTTTTGATTGATACAACAAATTGCACAGTGAGCACACTGTCCTGTAGATAAATCTCCTTAAATAGCAAATAATTACATGCCATACACAGTGGCTTGTTGTGAATATCAGTGTATGCTTACTGTTGTGTTTCTAGCTGTCTTAATCTCTTCAGAAATGAAAAGTAAATATATTTTTTAATTACAATATTAGTGTACAGTATTTAATGTGCTTCTTAATGATCTTAATGATCTCTAAATGAAGGACAGATAGAAACACATTACAAATCGTATACCATTATTGTAACACATTATGTACACCATTATTCTAAACACATTACAAACCGTACACCATTATTCTAAACACATTACAAACCGTACACCATTATTCTAAACTCATTACAAACCGTACACCATTATTCTAAACACATTACAAACCGTACACCATTATTCTAACCAAGTGAATATATTTAGTAGATCAATATGATATACAAAATGTATTTATTTGTTGAGGATATTGGTCTGTGTAATGTTTCTGTTTGTCTGATGACTGTACTGTCTCAAACGTTCTACTTTGGCATGTACATATTTTTATATGAAAAAAAATAATTTAGTTATCAAAAAAAAAAGAAGAAAAAAAAGATTAAACATAATAACTGCAAACAAGGAAAGTCTCTTAAGTTTTGACACTCCACAGTTATAAAAGATGTCTTAAAGATGATCACATATATATATAATTTTCTTTCTCTTAACTTGTTTTATGTGCACAATCAAAGCAAACTTTTATGGTGCATGCCTGTCCTGACCACACACCTCAGGAGCTTGAGCTGTCCATGACAGGAGGTTAATAGTTAGTAGTAACCATTGTTATGGATTAGTTTTTAAAAAAGAGTGTAGTGGCCTTACACCTACCCATTGAGTCATTAGAAACTCTGTCTGGGTGGGAGCCGGTACTACTGGATAACAAACCCAGCACCCACCAGCCTTATTTTTCAAACTGATGGCTTAGACCACTATACTGTCGAGGCAGGTTGATAAATGTTTCATTTGAGAGACAGTTATTGTTGTTAAACCCATAAAAGCATTCATTCATGGTGTTGTTGGTTGTCAGATTGAGTACACATTGTGGACTGATTGAGCCATTTCTCATTCTAGCTAGTCCTCTACAACTGGTAGATCAAAAATTGTGGTATATGCTATCCTGTTTGTAGGATGGAGCATATAAGAGATACGATGCTGCTAATTGAAAAGAGTAGCCCATGTATGCGGTGGCAGCGTTTGTCAAAGTCACAACGTGATACATAAATGATTCGGCACGAGTGTTTTTTAATATGGAAAGTATCATCTGAGTGTTAGTTAATCAGTATTTGTTGAGGCTCTGCCGAGATAAATACCGATTAATGCCACAAAGTTGGTATTTTATATATTTAGAAGCACAAGTAGCAAATTATATTTATCCTATAACACTTGTAATGTAACATTTTAAATTAATTGTTTGGTATATGGTTTTAAATTATACCAAGTCAAAAGTAACTCTCAACTGAGATTTTAACTGATTCTTACTAACACATTATGTTAAGTTGTATATTTGTGTACAGCCGATTATCAGTTTACTAATTTGCATACCATAATCACACGATTAGATATATAAAAATATCAAATGGGTTTATGGCATGGATATCGTGAGGAAGTTGTAGGATAAAACTTAATTCATGTTTTAATGTTTGATATGTTCACACTGCATAAGTTATATTAGTATATACACACAGAAAAGCCCATATAATTAAATATTTCCTGCCTTTTACTACTAGTAATATATCACCCTTCAATCATTCTCTCTTTTTTTTTCACCACAGTCACATCTTTGCCTTGTTTACATGTCTTCATCCGTCCATGCCGTTACATATGTATTCGTATTCCAGCCAGTGTAGTGTAGCAACGGTCATTGTATGTGTTATCCTGTCTGTGGTAAGGTGCATAATTATGACATAATATTAATCATAATCATAATAATTATAATTAAATTATAATAATAATTTTATTTTGTTTTGAAATATATTTTATTTTATTAATATTGACATTGTTCTTTGAGAATGAACGTCATATACTAGGAAAGTAAAATGTCAAGAGCTAGCAAATTTAAGATTGACATAGCTTGAAAAAACATTGTTGACCATTTAAGAACACAACCATATTTGTTGTCACTGAATAATATCTGATACCATATAATAATAGATAAAATATGCTGAATACATCGTTAAATACCTCTCTCTCTCTCTCTCTCTCTCTCTCTCTCTCTCTCTCTCTCTCTCTCTCTCTCTCTCTCTCTCTCTCTCTCTCTCAGAATATATTTAAGCATTATTGTTTCATGATCTGGTGTACTGTGTTGCCAATTTCATATTTTTAAAATGAATTCGATCAAATTCATGTAACTTATTTATATGAATTATACATTTTACTTTCACATAATGCATACCTTACTTATGTTAGTATGTTGTATATTATAATAAAATTGTTTATCTGATGTTTGTTAGTTAATCATTGTGTTTTGAGTAGTATTGATATTTTGAAAATACGATATAAATGAGTTTATAAATTCACTTGCAGAATTCATTTAAAGTTACATTGTCGATTTATATAATGTTTTAACACTGGTTACTAATACAACACACAAGCACTACGCTACAGTATCTGGATTACACTTGTCAGCCTTCGCTATCAAGGGATATTGTCAAATGTTAAATAAAAAGTTCGCCGTTTTGTTTCAAGCCATTATGTCGAGAATATTTTTATATTTAAACATTTAAAAAAGCGATCCAGTAATGTTATATCTAACTGACACTTTCCACTCCAGTCTCACTAAGTCACATACAAACGCTCTATGTTGGTACATGTTCTTTCATGGGGGACCCGCCTTGCTTAAACAAATTGACGAAATTTGTATTTATAATTTGGCGATATCCCTTGATAGCGAAGGCTAACCAGTGTAATTCATGTACTGTAGTGCTTGTATGTTGTATTAGTAACCATTGTTAAACCATGGTAAATGGACAGTGTAAGAACCTTTACTAATGTAGAGCGTTTGTGTGTTACCTAGATAGCGATAGTAGCATAATGAGGCTTGTGTGGAATGTGCCAGTTACACATAACATGATTTGATCGTCTTTTCTAAATGTTTAACATTAATAATAAAAAATATTCAAAACATAGATTTAATAATAATAATAATAATAATAATAATAATAATAATAATAATAATAATAATAATAATAATAATAATAATA
>JAUTBW010020004.1:0-18521 GCA_032361425.1 Peltospira smaragdina
AGTTGATACAGGCTAGTCAAAAGTACAAAAGAAACCAGCTACATGTGTAAAGCATTAATATTCTTCAATTTACGTTTTAGCTGCAAAGAAAACAAGATGTGGAGAGGAGAAGAAAACAGAAGAAAATAAACTGGATGAGAAAAATGTAATACATAAGTTATGTTTAATAACTTAATTTATTTTTTCTCATACTTTCCAGTTAGCAACATGAGATCATTTATATGCACTGTCCCACAAACAGAACTATACATACCATGAACCTAAATAAATAAATATTTCTTAAACTGCCATTGTGTTCAACATTGGAATTTTATATACATTAGAATATGTTTGAAAGTTGCTATGCAACACATGCCTATACAAGTGAAATTCAGCAATGGCAAGTTAATTTCACAAAATACTAGCTTTCTGGTGAGTAAATTATTTTATAATAAACTTGTAGGTCTACAAATTAATTTCTGCCCAATAATGTTGACAGTGAAACTAATGCAGAGAAACTAAAACAGATGAAACAAATATCAGTAGTTTTCCGTAAAAAGATTATCTCTGCTTGGTATCTCATATATTAAGAGCAGACTACAGAACACAATGGATGCAATCTAGTTTATGAGAAGGTAGACCATTATAATTTATGAAGGAACTTCAGTGACTTAAATAAAGAAAATATCAGCATATTTTGATGTTTAAAAGTTATTTAACTTGTTTATTATATATTAAATAAAACTATATGTTTGCTGGTGAGTAACAGTCTTGATTTGGCCCATATGTTTTTTCATTCACTAGCCAAACGGCAAGTAACTTTAATACCCTGGATAGCGCCCTGTGACAGTAATAAAAGTTACTTTCTTACAGCTAGAATTTTAAAAATATAATTTTTATATTGACCATTAAAAAAAGAGAAGATTTTATTCTCTGTGATTTGTAACGCCTGCAGGTATAAGGATGGGATGCTGAAGGCGCGGGCCAAGGACCCGGAGACAGTGAAGCTGATTGAGGGGGCGGCACTTGGCATGGTGGAGACAGCGGAGAATCTTGGACCAGAGGCCCTGGAGGACTGGGAGGTGGATGAGCTGTTGGAGTGGACTACCAACCTCAACTATGATGAGTGAGTTACTGGGGGAGAGAGAGATGGGGAGAGGGATGGAGGCAGAGGGAAAGGGAGGTAGGGAAGGAAGGGGAGAGAGAGAGGGGAAGTTGGGAGGGAAAGCTGGATGACTGGGAGGTTGATTAGCTGTTCAAGTGGACAGCTAACCGCAGCTATGATGCACAAGTTCCTGAAAGAGAGGGATGGAGGAAGGGGTGGAGTGATGGAGGAAGGGAAGGAGAGAGATAGGGGTGAGGAAGAGCGAACGAGGGTAAGTTAGACTGGAGGACTGGGAAGTGGATGAGTGTTTTTAATAAGCACTGGAGGACTAGGAAGTAGATCAATATCCGTCCAGCTGCTGGAGTGGACAACCAACCTGAACTACAATGAGTGCGTTACTGAGAGAGACATGGGGAGGGAGAGAGAACGAGCGGAAGGGAGAGTAGAGTGAATGAGCGAGTTACTGAAATAGGGGTGGAAACTGATGGAGCGGGAGGGAGACTGGAGGACGTGAGAGGTGGATGAGCTTACAAGAATAATTAACTTATTCATTACAATTACATGTATAATTATTTTTTTCTTCTTTCAGTTACTTGGTGTCCTGGAAGGATATTGCAACCAGTGCAAATTCTGAGAAGAAAGTTGGTAGGTTACTTTGTACTAGAGAAAAACTATTCTTGTGCATAAAAATCCAAGGAATTGAAATATAATACATTACTGGTTACAATATTATTATTTTTACTGTTCATCTTAAAACCTGGTGTTAAATTTAATTACCATTTTAATTTTAAAACAAATGTTATGATGTGCATAGTTATTAGGACTAAATTTCAGTTATTATCCTTTTTATCTTGCTTGAATAGTTAGAAATATACTTAAATGCTTTAAATATTATTTTAAGTGGATCACATTAAGTGGATCATCTAGGACTGGATATCGTCGTCTCTTTTACTATTATGGACAGCTATTTATATATTTCAGCATATTCTTTAGAATGCACAAATTTTATAATTCCATCAAAATTTACATATTGTTTAGCAAATTTTAATATTTCAGCGGATCGACTACAAATCCGAACTAGTAGCATGGATCCATACGAGATGACAATATCAACCGGTCCGTCCAGATTTCAGTCAACTCGCCAGTCCCACAATACACCGGTCTCCAGCAGTGTCAGCAACAAGCATTGGGTGTCAGTCGGCTGATGTACCGGTGTCCAGACAGCTAGATCAGATTAATGTCCTACAGACTGTGATATGTGTGTACTGTCTGTGATAAACAATAACAGATACGTTTTCTAAACAACTGGTACTGATGAATGTGTTTTCAATGTGTGTACATTTTGTAATTAAAAATAAATAAATTGGATGCTGTAATGTACTATTGATAAATGGCTCACATTAAAACTGCAGTTGCTGGACTGTGTTTATTAAAAACACTAATTTTAAATTCAAATACAAATTTTAATTTACTACATTTTTTATATCTATTGTAAATGTTTACTACAGAGTTTAATCATGATCTGTCATTATCAAATGAAACAGACATGAAGTGTCAGTGATAAAACCAGTAACTCTATCAAAACAGCGAGATTTCCTGTGGTCACTTGTTGGGACTTTCTGTGATTGCGTAGAGCCACTTGAAGAAGTTTCGAGAGATCCCGTCTTTTGTATCCCAGTTTGAAAGTGCTCTGTGTGTTGTAAATTTGGACAACTGCTGTAACAAGTACTTTGCACTGTTAGCGGTGTATGCAAAGCTGGTGATAGGATTAACTGTTCTGAATGATTAAATAGTAAAAATATTGCAGGGACTGCAGATTTAATGTGTTTTTGTTATATGTACTGGTACATTCCATGATACAAAAGTAAAATGATGTAATGTTTTTCAAACCACTGGAATGAATTAAGAATTTTATTTGCTTTGTGTGACTGCTAGAAAAGAAATTATGAGGACAAAATAATAGGATTCCATTACTAATCCATAGTGAAATGTGTAATTAAATTTAATAAATTACAGAAAATTGTTTAGGTGAGGATTTTACTTTCAGTTAATGATTTTTAAAGTAGTGCTTTTAAAATAACAAATACTTTAACAATAGTTTTTACTGAAAATACGTGTTTGCTTTTTATTTATGATCATAATGCAATTTTTTATTATAACAATGGAAGTGTAATGTTTGAGTTTTATTCTTTATAACAACTCAAATAAAAAAGTTTATGTATGTAAAGCAGTCGGAGTTTTTAATGGGTTCAGCCAGAGTCCATTGGTATTTGTGTCTGTCCAGTATGCATGCAGTCAGTGTGAGACTGACCCTTGTCTAAAAGCCATTAGGTTTATTCATGACTGTTCAAGACTTAAAATAAGTGCAGTGAGCATAACCTATTAGTAGGTCTCTCCTAACCAATAACAACTCTTTTCAAGTCAGAAGCGAAACATAGCTCAGTGGTAAGCATGTTTGCTCATGGTGCGGTGGATCGTAAGATCAATCCCACATGGTGGACCTGTTGGGATATGTCGCATTTCAGCCAATGCCCCACAACTGGTATATCAAAAGCCATGGAATGTGCTATCCTGTCTATGGGATAGTGCATATCCCTTGCTGTTAATCGGAGAGAGTAGCCCATGAAGTGGTGTCAGCGAGTTTCCTCTCTAACTATCTACATGGTCCTTAACCATATGTCTGATGCCATATAACTGTACACCAATGTGATGAGTGTGTTGTTAAATAAACATTTCCTTCTTTCCTTCAAGTCATTAAACTTAAATTTACTCAAAATTTAACTTATTTTTGGTTCCATGTATCAGACACATGGTTAAGAACCATTACAACAAAAAGGAAACCCACTACCACCACATGGGCTACTCCTTCCAATTAGCAGCAAGAAATCCTTTATATGCACCATTCCAGACAGCATGTACTAGTTAATATGAAATAAAAAATATATAAATAGACGAATGAATAAAATTTTATAAGAAAAATTATAAGACCACACAAATTGGTTTAATGTTTATTTTATTAAAATTCAGTTTACATTAACAGATTTACAAAACAAGAACTGTACAATTAAACCTGGGGGACGTTTGGCCCTTATTAAGTAGCCACAAACCATTTCACTTTCATCTGATGTCAACTTCACCACCGTATCTTGTCCTGTGTACAGCACAGAAATTAATAAAAATAGATATCATTATTTGTCTGTTTTGACATCATCTACATTATATATTTTTAAAATGGAATATATTATTATCCCCAACAATGTAACACAAACCAGTCAGATAATATGAAGTTTCTATGACGTCTCTATGGTCCTTCACATTGAGTCAAAACAAAAAATGTATGTCAGATAAATTCCCTGTGTACTAATTTACAATAAATACCTTTTATAATTATTTGTAGATCTGTTATTTAGGCTGCACTGAAGTGAATAACAAGAAGTCATTGAAATCAGCTGAGAGTGGAAGAGAGTTTGTGATACACTGGATACAAATTTACATTCTAAATCAAGACATGATTGACTATAATTAAAAGAACTTATGTCGCTCAGTGTCATGGTGATATAACCGTGCATGTATAAATAGATAACAAAGTAAAACATACACGTGACAACATCTCAATACAAACAATAACTGTACACACTATTTACAAAAACTGGCAGAAATAAATGAATAAAGAAATACAAAACCAGTTGTACTACTCCAAGTAGACTTGTACCTTTGTTACTTTCCATTTAGTCATTTTGCCTTGGATATGGTAACTAGCCATGCTAGAGGCTCAACCTGCAGGCATAGATTTCTGTAACTCAACTTTATATAGACCCGTAAATACCTTTCCCTGCCCTTGAAACTGCTCAGATATAATGTAGGATTCCTTACAAACAACTCCATGTACTGGAGTATAAATCATTCTACCCTCATCTGACAGAGGAAGAAAACTTAACATATTTTCTGGTGTTATTGGGTCATACATGAAGGTCAGGCCACAGTGGGGGCAAAGCAAGCACTCTGTAGAGTGCCCCAATTCCAGATATAAGTTTAATATTGATGTCCCAAAATGTGGATATATCAGATATCAAGTTGAAAATAGTGGATACTACATGTTGGTCTTAATGAAAAGGACAAGAAAAATAATTCTATTTTAAAATTAAGCAATGAAGTACCAAAACCAACAGAATAAAAACTGTCATTATATTTTTAACAGATGAATGAGAAAAATAGTGTGGGTTTAAAAACATTTTTTATGTAAATATAAAATGTTACCTATTAAAGAGTAATTTATTAATTTTGTCAGATAAAGCCAAAATAATAGTTTTGTATTTCTTTATTCAAATATTTCTAATGATGCCACACATTGTGATTCCTAATAAACAGAGTTCATCTTGTAATAAAGAGGTGCTGGAAATTGGTTCATGAAGATGGAAATCTGGTGGATTCACAATTTGATTAAATTTTATATAAATAATAATAAAAGTGCTAATGAAAAGAGGGTAATTAGAACAAAACATTTAAAGACAAAGCAGATAAAAACATTTCAGTGTTTTATTTCTGTTATTTTTTTTTACAATAATCAAATTAGGTAGGTGTTATCTAAAATAATATCTGCATATTATCTGCTTGCTTTATTTTTGGTATAACAAAAGATAAGTTCCTTTTAAAAATCAATATCCACCACCCCTTCCAACACCCCTTTATGTGATCCTTCTGAACCTACCCTATGATTCATTACCAATTTTACATCTAGTGAACAAATATTTTAAATAATTATATTTAATCTGGCTCTCCATGATTTTTTTATTGCTTACAGTATTAAAAAAAAAATTAAGCAACAACCTAAAACAGGTTCTTTTCTGTTATAAATATCAATTGTGACAAAAAGCTATCAAATAATTTAAATATATTTAATCTGATTCTCCGTGATTTTATTATTTTATAGGGATATTGGCAATAACAAAATGGGGGTTCTTTTCCATCAAAATGCAGAGTGACAAAACCTGTCAATAAATATCTAACACATATAGCTTACAGAACATTGAATTTTGAACACAAGACAGTGTTCATACACATATGTACAGACTAAATAACCGTAATCTACCTGCAAGTAAACTACATATAAAAAGCAAGTCATCGGATTAATCAAATATATATAAAATATACATAATTATGTATTACATGTAAATTATTGCTTTTTATATAATGCTACCCCCACCATTCCCATACTTCCATACACAGTGGTAAAGCACAAGATACTTAGCTATGGTCTTGAAGCTATCTTAGCTATGGTCTATCACATATCAGTCATTCAGAAGAAAAAAGATAAAAGAGTTTATAAAATACAGACTTTATAATATTATTTTACATCCTCATTCTTTATTCTTTATACCAATTGATAAAAACAAGATTGCTACTTGCAGCATTTTGAAAAACAATTACAAGAAATATAATTGAGAAGCATGAACAAAACAATTAAAATGTAAGTTTATTTTTAAAATGCTATGCTATTCTCAACTTTCTCTCAGTGGTGACAGAAATATATTATAAATAAAGGAGGTAAGAGGTGGCTGGAGTAGAATAAAAGTAAACTAATCCATAAATATTTGGTTTCAAATTTAACAAGCAGTTTAGTCCTTTATAAGCTTGTTAAATTTTCAACAAGTCAACAAACAAAAGAAATAAATTCAAATTAAAAATTAAGAGCTTAAGCTGATCTTTTCCACATTATTAAAACACAAATTGAAGTTAAAATTATAAATATACTACATCGGTACTCTGCCCTATAATTTTAAATATACAAATATTTTAATAACATTTCCTAACCTTATCAAAGAGTGGTCTTCTATATGTTTTAGCTAATGCACACAATATGCTAAAACAGCTTGCACTGTATATATACATTATAGGATCTGGCCAACTAAAATTATTAGTAATTACAATAAAAATAATAATTAGGGATCCAGCTTAAGCCCTTTTGATGTTTAATTCTTGAAAATTCATAAAAACAACAATAAAATCTCCTTGATAGTGATTCTAATCTATTTATCTGTGAAACATCATTCTCATCTGGATACAGTTGCACCATGTTCCAATACACTTCCATGGTATTGGTACTCTTTCATGCCACTATATTTCAAATACCAACTTAAATTATTTCAACAGAATGTTTCTCCCTCCATATGAGTCTAACACAAATGGTTTCACTTGCTTTAGAGCTTTAATTTTTGTCACTTTATGTAAAAATTTTAATGAATTATCTTTAATTTTGCTGAAAAGGTTTATAAACATGATACACAATTTATTTTTGCATTTCCATATTTTTGAAAACAGCATTCAAACCATTTGGTGCATTTCCAAGTTTCTAGAAACAAGATTCATTTCCATTTGATGCATTTCCATATTCCACATAGAATCTATCCATGTTGATGATTATTCCAGCTCCATACCAGTGTCTTTGTTGAGTGTAAACCACAATCCACTGAAAGTTCTTTAACCAGTACAGCTTGTACCTTCTGCAGACTGTCAGCACACCAGTAACACATTCTAACACAAACCAATTCACATCCACAAATTTGGTACAGCTATTTAACATTTCAACCATGTATCACACCAAACAATGCAGTTTATAAACACTGAACTATGCTGATGTTTTTAAAAAGCATTTCAATCATATGTTTCAACACCCAGACTATGCAACTGTTTAATTCACACCCAAACTATACAACTGTTAAATATTTCAACTACTAGTATGTCTTTGAACACCCAGACTATGCAGTTGTTTAGCATTTCAATGTGTTTTATGCAAACTATGCAAATATGTTGAACACCCAAACAAGTAATTTAATATTTCAACTATGACTAAATAGTTTTCTGATAATTCAACAATATATTTTTTGAAAACTCATTTTTAATATTTCAGCCACAAATTCTTACATCAAACTTTACAGTTATGTAATAAGAAGTAAGTTCATACACTGGTTTACCACCTCGCTATGTAGCTATTTTAAGATTAACAACATTTGGCATTCAAACCAAGCAAACCTTGGTACATTCAAAATCTTAGTAAACACATAAATATCTAAGTATATACTTCATCTTCGTTTCCCACCTATCACCCAGAGCATTCAGTCTTGGTGTTTTACTACACCACAAACAACAAGTCCTGCCCAGATGCAGATGCTCTCCTACCCTAGTGACCTAATTGTAAACATGCTCTGTTAGTGTGTCCAAGACTTCTCTGTTGTTAATCATGCACAGTTTATCACCAGCATTCCAGCAAACAAGGATTCAAAATGCAGGGACATGGAAGCATATGCTAAATAAAATTCTAAAATGGAACATCTGTTTTTATATTGGCAGGAACTGATCTACAGATCATGCATTAGCAAAGCTCCACACAACCACTGACACTTGTTATGAAGGCACAAGACAGGGTGGCAGCAAACTCAACATATTATAACTATTTGTTAGGGATACAGTATTTAACCAAAACCACACCATAGTATAATATTGGTAAATTTGCTGTCTTTTCAATGGTAACTTCTGCTTTTTTTATATTCCTTTTATTCCTCTTTAGTCCATATTTTTTCAATCTTGTTTGAAGAAATGCTGTCTACACATTTTATTCCATGGATATTTATTAAACCTTGCTGACCAATCTCAAATCCTGTTGCTAAGGATGATATGACAAACAGAAACTTTGACCAATCATCTCAACTGTCTATTGGTCATAAGAGGTCACATGTTCAAAGAAGCACATTGGAAGAAGAGTCCTTAGTTACTGTTTAGTTATAATGATGATGGTACATCATGAACCTTAGCATGTCTTGTTCCAGCTGAAATTAAGGGATTACAAGAAAATAAATAAAATGCACCACAAATTAAATTTAAAACATTTATTTTAAATATAATAAGATATTATACTCAACCAAGGATGCTTCACATTTTTTTTTTCACCACTTAAATATTTAGCTGAAACTATTGATTGTTTTCTCAATTGGTTTAAAATCAAATTCTTTTAGCATTTTTTTTCAAAATAGTAGTGTATAAATTATAAAGTTGGGAATATTCATGCTTCCCATTTCTTTTCCAAAGTGAACACTTTAATGTGAATGTTAGCTGAATTGTTTTGGTTGAGTATACTAAACAACAAAAAGCAAGCAAGCTAAAATTACTGTTTTTCTGTAAATAGCTGACAGAACAAATTAACTGACATTGATAGCATTAATTTATTTCATGCAATATGCTAATTGTGAAACTGAATGTGTTTTTAAAGCTTATACTTTAACCAGTTGGCTTTTTCTGTAAAACAATTATAAATACTTTATTTTTTAATGCTTTAATTCACACAACCACTATTAATTTTAATAAATGTTATTTGTAACAATGAATGTCATGTATAATTTCTCAGAAGGTTCAGTCTAACGATTTTATCTTTTGTCTTTATTACTGTTCAACAGTAACTACCTTAACATAGGCTGAATCAATACATATAGTTGACCTTGCATTTAAAACTACTTGTACCCCCTAATTTTATAAACACATTCAGCTTTAATACTCTAAAACTAAACTACTGTATAAGTATATATGGTAGCCATGCTTGTAATGGATGGGACATAATAAAAAATTATTCACTAACTTAAAAGACAAAATGCATGCTTATTTAGAAAAAGAAATTATTTTTTTAAAAGGAGACATTCTGAATGATGGAGTTATGCTATGGGATTGTTGAACATGCATGTATATTTTCTTTTCTTACCACTGTGCAACTGATTTACCAAGTGGACCACAATTTCAGGTCAGATCTCTGAATTATTAACAGCAAAAATGGATCTTTTCCATAAAGACCCCATAATTTAAAACTGATACCTTTACTTGATACTTCATAGTCTAAGTCTAGGTAATCCCTTCAATTTAGTCTAGGTTCAGTCAGTTTTACCCTCTATATTAACTAACTACAAAGTCTGGATTAAATAGCCCTCTTTCTTTTCCTTTGAAAGCTGACTGGTAATTGTTGTTCTTGATAAAGTCCTCCGAGATGAAAATTTGAACTTGTATTGCTTTGTCATATTAAATCGCTTTCTTTTTTCACACCTTTGTGTTTTTTGTTATTTTTTGAAAATATGATATTATTATTTTTAGCATCTTTGGAACAAATAACTAATCCCACCTTTCCTGGTTATTTAGAAAAGTGGAAATTAAAATTTTGCTATATAATAAATTTAATATGAAATTATCAAGAATCTTCTACTATGGTGGTATTGCCCCCTACTTTAGATGTGGTACACATAGGAACACTGCAGAAGCGCTTCTCCCTCCGTGGGGGGCAGGACATCCCCCCATGCCGCGGTTTCTGGATGATGCTCCGCCATCTTGTCTGCACCGAGCGTTTGCCACACGTCTTTGAGCACGGTGTCCAGTCACCAAACGGACCCATCTTACAGTTAACAGCTGAAACAGAAAATAAATCCATCTTACAGTTAACAGCTGAAAGAGAAAATAAACCCATCTTACAGTTAACAGCGGAAAGAGAAAATAAACCCATTTTACAGTCAACAGCTGAAACAGAAAATAAACCCATTTTACAGTCAACAGCTGAATGAGAAAATAAACCCATCTTACAGTTAACAGCTGAAAGAGAAAATAAACCCATTTTACAGTCAACAGCTGAAAGAGAAAATAAACCTATTTTACAGTTAACAGCTGAAACAGAAAATAATCCATCTTACAATTAACTACTGAGACAGAAAATAACAACTTAAACATCTTACAGTTAACAGCTGAAACAGAAAATAAACCCATTTTACAGTCAACAGCTGAACGAGAAAATAAACCCATCTTACAGTTAACAACTGAAAGAGAAAATAAACCCATCTTACAGTCAACAGCTGAAAGAGAAAATAAACCCATCTTACAGTTACAGCTAAAATAGAAAATAAACCCATCTTACAGTTAACAACTGAAACAGAAAATAATAACTTGAACCCATTTTTAACAGTCAACAGCTGAAACAGAAAATAATAACTTGAACATTTTACAGTTAACAGCTGAAACAGAGAGTAATAACTTGAACCCATTTTACAGTCAACAGCTGAAACAGAAAATAATAACTTGAACATTTTACAGTTAACAGCTGAAACAGAAAGTAATAACTTGAACCCATTTTACAGTCAACAGCTGAAACAGAAAATAATAACTTGAACATTTTACAGTTAACAACTAAAATAGAAAATAACTTAAACATTTTACAGTTAACAACTGAAATAGAAAATAACAACTTAAACACCTTTCAGTTAACAACTGAAGCAGAAAATAACTTAAACCCATCTTACATTTAACAGCTGAATCAGAACTGAAACAGAAAATAATAACTTAAACCCATTTTACAGTCAATAGCTGAATCAGAAAATAAACCCATTTTAAGGTTGACAGCTGAAACAGAAAATAATAACTTAAACCCATTTTACAGTCAATAGCTGAAATGGAAAATAACACATTTTACAGTCAACAGCTGAAACAGAATTCCATTTTACAGTCAACAGCTGAAACAGAAATTCATTTTACAGTTAACAGCCGCAAAAGAAAATAACAATTTAAACATTTTATAGCTTATGGCTGATATGGACAAGAATAATTTAAACTCATTTTACAGTTGACAGCTGGAACAGAAAATAACAATTTAATTTGTTTCACAAATATAAACTTTAGCCCATTTTACAGTTAACAACTAGTGCAGACAATGAAACTGGAAACAATATATTTGGTATTTGTACAGTTAATTGCTGAGTAATCCAAAATAAGCTATAAACAATAAATATAGATATAACCTAAATCCACTTACGGCATTTTTTGCCAGTCCGGCATTTCTTCTTTTTCACCAGTTTATGTGGACACCTTCGTCCGCCATTTTTGGGATGAACCTTGATCATTCTGGTTCTCATGATAACCCCTTTGCCACAGGTCACTGGACACGATGTCCACTCTGACCATGGAGTGACCATACAGCCTACAATCGGACCATCTCGGTGCTGAGGTGCATCCTTGTGTTTCTGGCGCCATTTCTTCATCTTCTTCTTCTTCCTGAGGATTCTCAGAGCCTTGATTCTCTTCTTGATTTCAATAGCAAATTCCTTTTCCAGCTTTGAATTTGCTGACTGGAATTAGAAATAAGCAGAAAAAATTCCATATTGTTTAGTCAAACTTTGAAAAAAAGAAAGAAAAGTACTTGGCCTACTTATTGTATTGTATTTGTCTTCACCATGAAGTCTTGATGTTCATGCTGGATGGTAAATGTTTGGAGATCTCATATTGTATACCAGCAGAGCACAGAACTAGAGAGATTGTTTTCTATCTTTCAAAAATATATTTATGTACTTACTCGTTGTATTATGTTGTCCACCAACAGAATTTTCTTGTCTATTTTCTTGTTCACACAGTGACACCAGACCAGAATGAAACCAGTAAAATTTAATAATTTTTTCACACCTCTATTATATAGCTGAATGTATTGATGTACTTCACCCTGTATATCAGATCAGCACAGATGCTGTTATAAATATGTATCTGTACTTACTTGCTGCATCTTCTTCATCAGTAGTGTCTTGATGTCCATTTAGGACAGAGATTATCTGAATATCTAACCCTATATACCAGATCAGCATACATTTTCTTATTGTGACTCCAGGCAATAGTAAATTTTCCACACCTTTACTCTTTAGCTAAATATATTTACATTGGTCCTAATTACTTGCTGCATCATCTTCTTCTTTATTATAATATAATTCTTGATGTCCATATTGGACAGACTCTGTTAGAATAGCTTGTGTACTGTGTACAAAAACAGCCTAGACTTACTGAGATTACATTCAGATTTTTATAACTGTATTTCTGTACTTACTTGCTGCATCATCTTCTTCTTCATCATGAGAGTCTTGATGTCCATGTTGGACAAAGACTGTCTGAAAATCTCGCTCTCCATCTGCTGCTTCTTCATCATCTCCAGCTTCAGCATCTCCTGCTTCTTCAGCATCTCCTGTTTACGCATCATCTCATGCTTACGAAGCATCTCAGCTTTACGGTGGATCTCAGCTAAAAATATAACGTAAGATTAAAAATGTTTTTATCACTTTGACATGATTTATGCAACATTTCCTGTTTACATAGTATGTCTTGTTTGGAAAGAATTGCTTTATGATGAACTTCAGCAAAAACATAATACAAGGTTTAATACAGTTTATGTTAAAATTAAGTATTTGACTTGATTTCCACAACATTTCCTGTTTATGAAGCATCTCAACTTTATGGTGAACCTCAGATAAAAATATAAAACAAAACTTAATATGTTTTAAAATTACTATGACTTCTTTTAAGCAAGATTTCTTGTTTGGCAAGAATTTGATTATGATGAACTTCAGATAACATTAAAATACACAACTTAATAATATTATAGGCTATTTTTAATTACACCACAACATAACATAGCTTCAATATGCACTATCCCATCTGTGGGATAAACTATACAGAATCAACTGCTGTCTAACGGAAAGAGCAGCACGTGAAGTGGTCCTTAACTCTGTGTCTGATCCCATACATTTATGTCTACTGTGTTAATTTAAACAGTAGTTATTTTTCAAATAACTCACTCATATGTTCAGCACACAGTTCCACACAGTCATCCTGAGTGTCAAATTTATTTTCGTTGCCACGACAACCCCCGTAGTTGAAGATCTGACACTTCTGCATGGTGGAGTTGTAAAACCAGCGGACAAACGTCCCGCGGCACGGCCCAGGATCCGCGTCCTCGGTGCAGATAGCTGGAAATATAACACAACATGATGTTGCTATTTACAGCACATGTAGGCCTCTGAATAAAGCAAAATAATTAAATATACTGAATGTAAATATAACAACATGAAGTCATTACTAACAATGTATTTAAATACTGCAAAATAAATAAACATACTGAACTGAAAATCACACATATTCCATACTTTCTAAATAACCACCGAAAACAACAATAAAAAACAAACATCCTTTGGTTACTATGTCAGATTCTGTGATTCTCACGCACCTGTATAATTCTTCAGCTTGTCAGCCATGGAACAATCGGGCATCGCTCCACGACACAAATCCTTCTCTTGGAGATGAATCCCGCAATCGTCCGTCTTCTGTGACCGATGCAGAAACATCCGCCATCTTTCTTTCATCCCGAGCCCGCAGGTCCGACTACAGGGGGACCAATCGGACCATGGTGTCACTGAACAGATTGAATATGGACCACTTTCAGTGTCGTGACGGAATTTGAAATTTGTGTTAATTTTCTTCCGTTTCGGTTGTTTCTGGCACCTGGCTGTTGAGCAGGCCTCCTTCTCCATGAGTCTCTCACCACACATTGACTCTGTGATTCCAGGCATCTTGAGCATCCTGCGACGCGAACGCAGGCCGCTGGTGCATGAGCAGTCTGACCATTCGGACCACTGACTCATGGCACATTTCTCCAGTTCTGAAGATAAAGAGAAATATAATCATATTAAAAAAAAAAAAAAAAGTGCAGTATCATACTTAGAAAGATATACCAAAAGTGGAATACACTTTTTACTTTATTGCACATGTATTTAAAATGAGAAGGAACATAAATGATACACATAGTATATATATAATAATGATAGAAATATTAACAAATATATAGTTACTATTAGTTATTTACCTGATAGTAAAAATATATCTGAATTATATTAATCAAAAACGAAATACTGTGATTTTAATTTTTAGGTAAATATCATGGATTTATCATCAGTAAATATCACTTTGAACATTCAATACATTAACAATCACATTAATATGTATCTTTGTATCCAGCAGATAAATGTATTGTTCAACCTTTTACAAAGTTTATTTTATCTCTTTTTTTTTCTTCCCAGTGCAAAGAGTTCCATTCATACAAGAGAAATCTTCCATTTGAGTAAAGATTCATGCATGCACAGATTTGTAATACTATAGAAATGAAGTGGTTCATTGATGATTATAAACAAACCAAAACCAAAACAACAATAACAACAACAGAAAAACTAATAAACCAACCAACCAAGCAATCATCCAACCACCCTCCCAAACCAACCACTCATCTAACACACCCATCCACTCAACCCACCCATCCATCCACCTACCCAACCACCAAACAAACAACAAAACACACATACTCATGAGCTTCTTCATCACATGTCATTCTTCTACATGATGCTGACTAGCTTGTCAGTTAATAAAAATGTGTTGAGTGCATTGTTAAATAAAAATTACTACTATATAACACACACCCACGCGTTTCTTCATCATCATCTTCTTCTTCATCATGCTGGTATTATTATTATTATTATTATTTATTTATTTATTTATTTATTATTATTATTATTATTATTATTATTATTATTATTATTATTATTAATAATAATAATAATAATAATAATAATAACTAATTATTTTATAATTTAAAAAAAATCATAATTAAAACTTGTATAAATTGAATAATTTTAATAAATATTTACTGTGCACAACAATTTTAATACATATTTAACCATAAAGTTATTGTGGGTTACTGTTCAATACATTGTATCGGCACTGCTAAGACAAATAACAGTAAACATTGAATTGACATTGTTGACATGATCACTGAGAAAGTTGCTTCATTAAATGCTTTTAAAAATATACTAACCCAATGTGTACTTTTTTCAGTATGGCATTACAATTTCGCTAATGGTGCGGTGGGTCGTCTGATTGATCTGCTGTAACAGGCTGTGGTATGTGCTACCGTGTTTGTGGAATATTGCAGGTAAAAGATCCTTGCTGCTGACCAGGAAGAGTAGGCCACGTGGCAGCAACGGGTTTCATTCCTCACTTTTAATGGTCCTTAACATATCTGACGCCATATAACCATAAATAAAATGAGTTGAGTGCGTCGTTAAATAAAATATTTCCCCCTTCTCATTCAATTGCTTTAATTTGTGTGTTTATGTGAGTTTGGGGGCATGCACTGTCATAGTAACATTAGTTTGATCCCGATCTGCCAGTGTCCCACTACAAACACAGTGATCTGTCGACCTTGTCTTACCTTAAACTGGAACTGAACAAAATGAGAAGGTTCCTCATATTCCAAACACAAATTGCTGTAGGTAAAATGTCTACGATAACTATTGCTCATTCTTGTTCCCTTAATAAAACCTAATCATTTTGCAGGTACGACACTTGTTTTAAAATGCGCTCAAACTGTACTGCATTAACAATTGCTATTAGTGGGCCTGGCTGGTTGACTAATTTAACAGGGTCGGAGCTAGGGACAAAAAGGTGTGTTTCCTGAACAAACTACACATTACGCAACAAGTGATATTTGATACATCAAAGGCCGTAATGGCATTATTCCTTTACTAGAAAAGCATATAAATAAAATATGTATTGTTTTGTAGGTAGAGAGAGAGTAGAGATGGGTGTATTTCGTTATCTATGTAAAAACTATAATTATATGCATAACGCCATTCAGTTGAAATGAATATTATTTGACTGTCACAGATTTACAACTACAAGTCTTGCTTTCTCTAAATAACGATTATCCATGGAAAATTATATATTCACTTGAGATAACAAACATCACTTACCACAGAAAACGTTACGATTAAACGGCGGTGGACTGAAGTAAATAGAACGCCGCACCACAGTAATTCAAACAGCCGTTATTTTCCACATGATTTATGGACCATAGTCATAATTCAATTATTTATTAAATATATCGTTAATAATCGAAGTATGATGGTTGGTTATGTAGATTGTTATAACCCCCTAAGTTAAATTTAGGGTCAAATCAAATGTATTCATTCTCAAGTACATCCAGTACTTTTTTGTCTATTAAACAGGCACTAAAATATAAAAGTTTGTATACTTGTACTCCTTATTCATTTAATTCTCCCAATAACAAGAAAAAGAACAACAACAACAATAATAATAATTTTAATAAACAGTAAACTTTTAAAAAGATGATGGTATACAGAATCCTTGATATTTCTAAAGTCCGACCCTACTTTATTATGACACGTTTTAGTCCCAATCAAGAGGACACAAATATTGTGAATTGCTCTCTTTTCCGATCCGTTGTTGTCATTAATACTGCACTGATATTGACCGTGTTGTGACATGCGCATTATTCGTGGGTACAGGATGTGACACACATTACACTGACAGCAATAGCGTCAGTGTAGGCCTAATCGTACAGCACTCTCAAGAATTTGTGGAATCCTATTGTACTATTCTGGAACACGGGGTGCCTCTGTAGTACTTACTTTCTTGACACACAGTTGATCTGAGATCAATCCTTGCCAAGTAGCCACTAGAGATTTTTCTAATGAAAATGTTACCGACGCCGATATAACCATTAATATAAATGTATTGAATGCGTCATTAAATAAATATAATAAACGAAATGTTCTGGAACACCGTCACAGTAGGCCTATCATTATTTAAAACCAATTATTACGTGATTCGTTTAGGCCTACTTGGGACAATATTTGTAAATGCATTATTTTTACATGGTAGATAATATTCTGGTAAGATGGGAGGTATGACCGTATATTTCAAATAAGTATTGGTCTCTGAGATACCATTTCCTGTACAGGTGTAACGAAAACTGAGGTGACGAATACGATACGTATCACGAATTAAAAGTGCAGTTATGCTTGTATTAGAACAAAGAACTGGATTTTAAAACGTTTAAACCAGTATGTAACTGTTTTAAATGAATAACAATAATAATGACAACAACGACATCAACAACACCAATAATGATGATAATAATAGTTCCTACATTTATTTCAAAGAATACATCTTCAAGTAGGCCTATTACATAATGAAAATGAACACTGCTTGTTATTGCATCTCAGCATTAGGGCCTGCGTGGTTCTACGTTATCGTGTCTAACAGATTCACTAGCACAAACGTCGTTGTTCTTCGTCCATCTTTGTCTCCAGTCGTGGTTATCTTCGGCCCACTACCGAACTCTATGTACTCTATGTCTCCGTCGGCAATATTTGTTCTAGCGTGACAAACGTGTGACGTTACAAACTCTCAGAAGCAGGCTTTAAAGTAAACCGCGCAGTGATACAAAACGCTTACAGATAACAACAACATTGCGTAAGGCCACGCTTTGGATGGTTGTGACCAATCGAGAAAGTAGTACGTATGTTTGTTGTCCTCTGAACCTCGGTATATAATACTAAACACAACGTAAACCACGCTGTACAAAAATGGTTGGTACACGTGCAAGAGTCGTGTAGGGATACCAGAAAGCAAGATGTCGAAAGTGACGTAGATATAGTTCAGTCCATGACCTAAGTAAGGTATTATCTTGTTCACTCTACCCGTTTCTTCGCCTGAAACAATACAAAAAAAACTGTTTACCATTCAATAGACA
>JAUTBW010020005.1:0-11585 GCA_032361425.1 Peltospira smaragdina
GGGGGGGGGGGGGGGGCAGTTAAAACTGTGAACGATCATCAAACTATCAATTCCTTTATAACTGATATGGTAGGAATTTGATAATTGGAAAAAAACGTTTAAACGTCTCACCCAAATGGGTATTATTGTCAATGGCAGTGAACTGTTCGTAACTTAAATCGGATAACGTCGATTATTTCCGACACTTTTGGCGAATTCTTGCGAAGATTATCCGTTGAAATATGTGGAATGTTTACAAAAACAAAGAGCAGATAATTCATACTCAGAATGGCTACAGAGAGATTTACAGTTTATTATTTCCCTGCATCCTACTGCTCACAAAAAGTAAGTAAATAAATACGGCTCAATAATAGAATAATTGATTTTACTGACATTTACTCCAACAATACTAATTTCTTTTGCATCCTATTCACACAGATTCATTATTTATAGTAACGTCATGCGTGCTGTTAGTGTTAAGTTTGAAATCTAATGAATAACGTTGTTTTCCTTAGCGCACAGTTTGCTCATTCAGAATCTAAATTATTGTAATGCGCTTGTCATTTGTTTATAAGCTTTATCTTATTTTATTAATGGCTTTTTTATATACGACAGAATTAAATATTATAACGAATCGAGAATTCCAAATATAGTAACAAGCGGTCAAAGGGGACATAACTCTGCAAGGAACATACACATAATAGATCTACATGACTTAAAATTACATTATCGTCGATTTTACCATGTTTTAACACTGGTTACTAATACAACACACAAGCACTAAAGTAGCTGAATTACATTTGTTAGTCTTCGCTATCAAGTATCAAGGAATATTGTCAAACGTAAATACGAATTTCGCCATTTTGTTAAGCGAGGCGGGTCTCCCCGTGAAAGAAATTAGAAAGTACTAATATAGAGCGTTTGTATGTGACCTAGATAGCGTTAGTAGCGTAATGAGTTTGGAGTGGAGCGTGCCAGTTAGACAAAACATGATTGTATCGTCTTTTCTAAATGTTTAAATAATTAAAATATTCTCGATATAGTAAATTTCAAACAACACACTTTGTTAGATACACTAATATAACAATAAATAAGTATATAGTTATTTCAAACTTAGCAAAATTGTACAAATTCAACTATATTTGTTTTGTCAGTCATTAATTGCCCAATTATTATTATTATTTTAATAATGTTCACATATTTTTGACTGACAACAGCAAATTGAATGTTGTGCATGCCAGTATGTTTTTGTGTGTGTTTTTTGTTTTGTTTTTTTGTCTGTGATTTTTCTCCTCAGTATTTTGACAAGTGCAATTTTTATCTACACTTATCTTAAACATTTTTAGAAATGCAATTTTAGCTCCTACATTTTAATATTTAATAGGAAATGGAGTAGTAAATAGTGAACAATTTTATACTGCTTTTGAAAATATCGGTTTAAAATGTATTATTTTATTTAGGTGTTAATAGCACTGAAAGAGAAGAAAGCATCATATAGCAAAAGGCTTGTCAACTTGTTTGAGCTGGAGCATACAGAGGCATGGTTTATGCGAATCAATCCACTCGGAGAAGTGCCAGTACTACAGGATGGTGACAAATACATTCGTGATTCAGAAGATATTATAGATTATATTGACCAGGAAATTCCTGGAGGTCAGTACCTTTTGGTCTTAAGGATTTCAGGTTTTAAAATGTCAGATAATTCAGAAATTATTTGATTTGCAGGTTGTGAGCATAATTGTTTCTGAAAAGATATTTCAGAAAGAAGAAAAAAAATAGTGAGGGCAGGGCTGTACCCTGATTGACCTGATTGATGATGTATCCATATTATTGTTTTTGGATAATGATCACGTAATTACCATACCAGATTTAAAGTAATGACCTGGAATTTTTTTGCCTATTCAGTGCTTGATAAACAAAATAAATGAAAATGACAGTTCCATCCCCCAACCCCTAGATTGTTTATGTTTAAAAAGATGCCCCCCCCCCCCTCCCCCAAATTGATATTGAACTTTCTGGATTTGGCGTGTGTGTCAGGTCTTTAGAGATGTCTTTTGATATCAGATCATAATTTGATGAACACATTTTCAGACTGCTAGTGCTATACAACTCTAAAGTGCTAATTTATTCTTCAGTTGTGAAGAATGAATAACTATTGGCAATTGTTTAGTTTTTTTTTGTTTAGGTTTTTTTTGTTTTTTTTGTTGTTAATTTTTAAATAAATAAGGTTCATAAAAGAAGATTAAATAGCAATGTAAGTAATTCGAATTTTGTTTTGTGATTAACAGATATCAAACTTGTGCCAGATCCAGAAACGGAATTAGGACAGCAAGTTGCACAAACTCGTAAAATGCTCTATGATGTTCCATTTGAAATGTTGACGTTTGGAACAATTTTCCATCCTGATCTGGTGCCACAAAGTGATCAGAAAGATGAGGATGAGGCAGTTGAGAGAACTGAATCACAGGGTAAGCTGGAGAGAGAGAGAGAGAGAGAGAGAGAGAGAGAGAGAGAGAGAGAGAGAGAGAGAGAGAGAATTCGTTTAAGTAACAACACACTTATCAAATTTTATTTATGTAAATCAATCATATTTAACCTTTTATAAGCTATACAAGAAAAATGTTCCATTGGATATTTAAAATCTTCGGTTAGTTTTAATTGGATGCTCTCTATAGGAATTTTCAGAATGTTATTTCCTAAAATTAATTGACTAGGACATAGCTGATGTCTTTAAAATTTTATATAAATGAATACCATGTTCTAACTGACAAATTCACAAACTGCTTTTAGAGTTTAAGGATCGCACAGAAGATTCCTTGACAAAGATGTCATCAATGGCAGACAGTTTCCCAGATCTGCACGATGCCTACATGATCAAGTCGAGAACCACAGCAGAAAAGCTGGAAGCGATGCAGAACAAAGACAAAGTGCAGGACGTATTGAACGAGGTGGACGCCATCTTCGAGAAGATAGAGGAGCAGCTGCGAGAAATTAAAACAAGTTAGTAGTCACGAGACCGACAGTTGCAGAGCTACACCAGTTTGTTTTCATTTCACATGCATACTTTAACAGAGCACTGACCTATTAACGGCCATAGTATTAAACTGAAAATATATGCATTTGATTTGTCCCTATGTTTTTCTAATGTAACCTTCTACATATTCACATGTAACCATGACCGTCTGGACCATTTCTAGTTTTAGGTGATGATTTTGTGGTGGAAATATTGATCATCAGTGATATTTGTATCATGACCGTCCATTTTTTAAAAATTAATGCTTGTTAGTAAAAATTCCTTACACATTTTTCTAATTGCCTGTAATTGCCTGCAAATTTACATTTGTAAATCATCATTGTATTTGCAACTTCATCATTGTCTATAAATTCATTGTTATTTTGGTCCACTTGTTCACTTTCAGCGAACGGTGAAGATTCGTGGATGTGTGGTCCCGAATTCACAGCTGCCGATATCGGCCTGGCGGTGCTCCTTGGCCGTATCCGATTCCTGGGATTGGAAGGCATGTTCTTTCCACACTGGAAGAGGCCCAACATCCAGTCCTACTGGGAGAACAAGGTGAAGACCCGTGAAACACTCTGGACCGAGATTGAAAGCGCCCGCAAGTACATGCTCAAGCACTACATTAAGAAGAAGGCAAAACAGATTCTCCCCTACGCTGGGGCCGTGTCCACTGCTGGCTTTGCTATTGGAATGGCTGCCTATTTATTTAACAAGTATGTTGTGGAGGGCTTTGATCAGAAAGGTGCCAAATGCAGCGCAGGACGATTTGCTTGAACGGTTGTGTACATATCTGGTTTTGTTGTGGTAGCTTGAGGCAATGCACACTGATGGAAACCAACAATAAAACACCTGTTTTCTCTTCATTAAAAACAAAAACAACATTACTCACTTGTAAGATCTTGAGTTAGAATTCATATTTATACGGTATATATTTAACAGGAATATTCGTAATTATAGCAGTTTTTAATACTTTATGAATTTAGGTTGTCAGTAAGTTGAGTCAAAATTATGTGAAGCCTTATTTCTTTGCACAATTCCCTGTGGATTGATTACCCTTGTAACACTACCAAATAACTTTTTGTGTTACTAAAAAGAGAACAATAGAGAATTGTATTATATCTTGTTTATATGTGAAAAATTACTTTCAAAGAACCTTCCAAACTTTCTTTTTAATGCAGTACATTATATAATTAACTACCATACTTCTAAATATACTTTTAAGTAAAAAGGAATATTGGTTAGCAGTACCTTAAGCTAGAAAAAAAAAATCCACTTTGGAGGTAATAGTAATCTTTTGGGGATGGCAAATTGGTTTGGTAGTCTGCTGGATTAAGTTAGATTATCATTATAAAGTACTGCATCACTAAAAGTTAAACTATAACACGTGCACTTGATCTCTTTCTGCTCTAACACCCAGTTTTTATTCGGTCAGAATTATGTTTGTGGTGATTAAAAAAAAATGCTGAACATTCATAGAATGAACTGATTGCCGGTAACAAAAAAATAATATTGTATTAAACAGTGTTTAGAGATTTGTGATGGTGTGGTTATCTCAACTCTAAAAAGGTAAGGAACCATTCAGTTGTTTGTCTTACAATATGTTCAGCATAGCATAATGGTGCATATTTTCCTAAGTGGTGGCATGCCTGCAATATACAGGATGTAGATTCTGATCAAATGATTTGTGCTAGTCATGAACTTGATTACGTCCAAGATGGATTTGCCTCAGAAGTTAACACATGGATAGAAGACATTGCTCCTTGGTAGCTCACTAATAAACGTGGATGCAGATACTGAAATTAATTTTTATATATCAAAGTACATTTCTTTAACTTAAATGATTTTTCTAAAAATTATATAATTTGTTAATACTTTATTTAACGACATCATGTTTGTATCGGTTTGTTTTTTAATTGGAGAATGTAATCCAGTATAGTTATATGGTGCTGTAACCAGTAGAGATTGTTAACTTATCTTAACTTGGGTATTCATTTTATCCTGCTGTGGCAAGAGGACCATTGTGATATACATTTTATCACCAAATTAATTATTTAAAAAATATCTTATGATGGTAGTTGTAAAAAAATAAAATAAAAATAAATATAAAAACTTAAAAGTTATATCTCCTTCAGCGATTATCTGATTACAAACATTTCAGCCTTCAAATATAATAGGAAGCAACATAACAATTCACTTGAAAGTAGCTAATGGTAAATTGTAAAAAGACATATTCATGACATGCATTGCACATAATTATGGTAATCTGGTAATTTGAAATTCATATTTTTCAATTGTAACCATCTCAAAAAATTCAAATGCATGAATTTCAAATGGTCTATTGTCACAGCAGAGAACTTAGTTTATATGTGATTAAAAGTGTAATTTTTATATACTGATAATTTTACTTTTATTCTAGTAGTTGTTTTAACAAGATTGTGATTTATATATTGTTACCGTACTATGCTTGTTTTATAAACTATTTAGTACATGAAATCTGATACTGTTTTTGTTATTTCTGCACAAAGTATTGTCATAGATTATACAAGATAACACAGCCTTGTGTGCTTTATTCCAGGATGACTGTGAACATTGTCAAAACACAATTCTAAGATGTTTTCACCATTCCATTTCATTGCTTCACTTTCAAATTTAATAAGGGCTTCTATAATGGCCAGATTTCTACAGCCAGTGATTGGTCCACAAAATATACAATTATAGTCATCTGTCAGTATGTCCAGTGGATTTTCAAATATATTTGCTTTATGGTAAGAAACATATATTCTGCACTGACTACTAGGTTACAGCTCACTCAAAACATTTACAAATTACAGTGTATTGACCAATCCAATTCACCTCTTCAATTAAAACAACTCAAAAATGATTTGGGTAATAATTTAATAACAAAGCACCATTTCATTACTTACACATAGATTAACTCTCCAGTGTTGTGTAATAACAAGTATTTTAAAACAAAAGGTAAGGAACAAAACCCCGATGGCAAACAAACGCCATACAAAATACAATGGACAAGTTGATGTATTATAATATAAATAAACTGGTGGGTATAGCCATGCAGCAATAAAGCCAGGAATCTCACTGATCCTCAAACGGTCTTTTTGAAGCATGGAAATGGGGCAGTACTCTTTTTTAGTTTTAACTTCAATTCCTTTTCTGGGACTCGTCATAACGCTGAAAAGACCCCCATTGATAAAGAACAGTGAGAACCCTGAAAGCTGGAATCATGTAATTGATTAAAGAACTACAAACTTGATTTTAAAATAAATATTAATTTTTAAATGCTAATTATCTGAGATTAACCTCTTTAAGCAGATACCAAAATGCTGTAAAAAGACAGTTAAATATGAAACACTGCTTAATAAAGGTAATTTTACCTACATTGTAAGTTTTTGAGATTTTAAAACCCCAGCATACCACGTACATTTTATTCAATATTTAATTTTCTATCAAACGTTTTAACTGACCGTCACAGGTAACAGTATCCACAGATGTACTTCAATTTGATTATACATACCAGAATGTGATATGGCCCATTTAACGATCATGTGAGATACATTAACCCTATTCAGACTGACATTGGCAGAGGACTACAATTTTAACGAGACAATACTGGTCCACATACCCGTTAATTCATTTTGATAAACAAATTATGTTGTTACCATTAAGTTACTTCCCTAAAGCTATTCTGCATCTCATGTAATAAAGATTAGTTTAGTTTATGTAACAACAGATTGCTAGCTCTCTGCAAATAATTCGTTGGCTGAGAACTATACTGTTCTAACTCCACACTTTTTGTGAAAAATTTGTTGAAGTGTTCATGTGACTTTGGTGGTTTTGTTTTTTGTCCTGACAGAAGTTCAGATCACAAGCATGCTTATAATGAGATATATCTGTATTCAGCTTTATTTTATCTCTATATTAAATACACTAGACTACAAACGTTACGTCAGCTGTTTCTCAAATGGTGTTATTTTGGATGGAACAGTGTGGTTCTCAGGTGACGAATTGTTTTGAGCTTATGAAATGCCCCTAAGAAACGTAGAGTAACTTTAAGTCTACATATTACAATGACTGACAACTGAGAAACAAGTTGTAGATGAATCAGTGTTTACACACACACACAGAGTGGACTCTGTGTAAACCGGTCTCTGTGTAATCCAGTCCCTTCTAAAGTCCCGTCCAGCTACCTAACACTGGATTAACTCCGGCTAAATCAGTCCTCTGTGTAAGCCTGACTATTTTGGTGGTACAAAGTGAGTCTGGTATAGGCTTAGTCCACTACATTTGATTCTGTTTTATATTTTAAACTGATTATAAATTTAATATGGTAGTCTTTTCAATAATAATTTATTTTTTAAAGTTGAAGATTATATAATCTTAGTCTAGGCCAAATTACTTAGCAAATAATATAATTTGGAAAGAGTTTGTAACAGAACAACAAAAATAACTGGGATACTACCTGAAAAAATATAGCTTGAACACTGACTATATAAATCCCACCTGCTCTTTTTTTCAAATATATATATATTATTGTTATTTTGATACTGAATGTCTTTGATTGCAATTTATATCAAAATGACTTTAATTGTTAAATTATGCTACAAATTATAAGTAAAAAATAGACTGGTTCACAAGCATATATTTTTCCAAAATGTTTTTTATAATCCACAACATCCAAAAACACATATAAAACCTGTGAATGAAAAATCTTACTTTTCATCTTATATTCAGAACTAAAGGAAATTTATATCACAAATTGCTGCATGCTGGACATTTCAGTTATTGTTGTTGACATTTAACAAATTACTTTAAAACTCATATAAAACAAATAATAAACTCCTGTTATGATTTTATCTTGCATTACGATAACTTCATGTAGGAAAGGGGCGATTCTCCTGGCTGTAAAGGAAGCCATTCTATCTTGCTACGGAACAGAATCCTGTAACTAATAAACCAACAACCAACAGCAATAAATGATGCAGTCACTTTCTGTGGGAGAGTATGAAATCGGTATATTACAGTCACCAGCAACATTAGCTCCCAAAGAATAGCCAGCATGGTAAGGGCTATGACATTCACTTTAATCACTGGAGTGAGTGTTTTAAATGCATTCTGGGCATCTGATATTTCTTTCTCTGACAATTTTCTTTTATCCTTCAGCTCTTCATCCTGCAGAAGTTCTCCAAGTTTGTTCCAATCCTTAAATGTTTTCATTTCTTCATTAATTATCAAAAGGCAGTGTATTAGCAAGAAACAATGCCCAGAGATGTCAAATCCTAACCAACTTTTGCCGGCTTTCATGCACTCTGATTTGTCTTTGATTGATGTTGATGTACACACTCCAACGATGCTCTCTACATGTACAAAGAGACTGGTGCACACATACCACCAAAAGGTTCCCACTGCCAGTCTTAGCAGATGTCGTCTGATGTAACTCCAGTTTCCACAACAATACACAAAACTGGTGAGGAAAATGTACGCAAGTACCAACGACAATGTCCAGCCCCAACCTAACTTCACAAAAAACTGATTCAGTACGTTACGCTTGTTTGAAAAATACGATCTTGGGAAGGCAAATAGATCGCAAATTACAGAACACACTAAAACGCCTGTCAGATAAATCCCGACTTTGACCGACGTGTCAACCAAAAGAACTGTACGACAGAGTTTTATGACGACCATCAAAATAAAATGTCCTACGTGAATAGGTTCGGGTAGAGGCTTCTTCCCTCCACCCTTGGACGTAGATCTGTATCCCCTAGAAAAATTCATATAGGGATTTTTCTGACTGGTTGACGATTTCCCATTCTTAACATTTCGTTCGATCGCCATGTTGCAATATTACAGACTTCCGTTTGGTAAGGGAGAGCACTCTAATTTTTGTGTAGCTTTACATACCGTAAATACCAGTATTTGTGTATGTGCATGTATAAATTTCCATAAAAATACTATGATTTCCAATATCAAAGAACACACACACACACACACACACACACACACACACACACACACACACACACACACACACACACAGACAACAAAAACATGTTATAACACATAATTTTCAATTAGTGCAATAAGTATTCATTTATTGGACTGCAAATCACCAACTAAAAACAGTGAATACTGAGATCAGAGATGTATTAAAAATGTCAATTTGTAAATTTGAATGTGATTTGTTTTAATAATGCGATTGGATAATGACAACCATAGTACATAAAATTCAAATAACTGTTTTAAGTTAAACAAAAAGACATTTCCCCACTATGCATTTAGACAAACTTGCATATAGATTGCTTAATATGCTAATATATCCATTTTACATACAATTATGTCAGTTGAAACAAAAGTACAATAAATAAAAATAAGTTCTTTTCTGAATAAGATATATTTACATCAAATGCATACTGCAATAAATCAAAGCTTAACAATAGATGAAATATCACCAACCAACATACACACTCTATACTGATAATTTCATTGCAAGAAATGTTTTTCTACTATCTTCTAGCTACGAACTGTTTACACACACACCCCACACAAATATACACACATACCCATAAATCACAGGAACAAAACTGTCTGAGTCTCATAAAAAATACAGCATGTTCCTTCAAATTTATCAGAGCCATTTTCCCAACAACAGATTTCAAATTTCTTTACACAATATTTACACACCATCACCATGAATTCTGAAAATTAATTAATTTTCTGGTTATTATTACTGGTAATTTATGTGGAAACCACACACAAAAAAACAACTACCCCAAAATCCCCACTAGATATTTGTGTATTCTCCCTAAACCTGTCAAAACAAGAATTCCATTGCACCATCACTCTTGAATGAGGTGGATGCAACAGTATTTTTCAAAGAACAGAAACAACAACACTATTGTGTGCAAGAGTACTTTCTGGTATCAGGCACCGTGTTCACAAAAATTATATTTGAAAGATAATCCTAAATTTACATCTTACAAACAGTTCATAAGTTTGAGATGCTACTTTTACTTTCAGCCATTGAACAAACACTGATTTAGGATTACCATATGTTACAAACATAAACGTACACTCTTTTATGAAAATGCAAGAACCAAACGTAAGAAACCTAATAGAGTTACCTCCCCTTGATGATGCCAGTGAAGTTGAGAATAATGATATGACTATGTTGTGTCCAACTGATGCAAGTGAATATTTTTACAGGTATAAAACAATTTAAAAAATAATTTAAAAAATAATAATACAAAAATAAGAAATAAAGAAACAATTTTGTTGTATTCCAAGTGACATATGTAAGTATTTTACAAGTGTTAGGTTTAAAAAACAAGAAAAAACTTTGTAGTGTCTAGGTAATACAGGTGAACATTTCCCAAGTTTTAAGTTTTTAAAAAACCCAACCAAAACCAAAAACAATTATGTTGTGTCCAGGTGAAATAGGTGAGCATTTCACAAGTGTTAAGTTTAAAAAACAAACAAAAAATCAACAACCAAAAACAATTATGTTGTATCCAGGTGAAGCAGGTGAGCATTTTACTTATGAAAATTCAGAAGTTCAGAACAATGAAACAACTTTGTTGTGTTCGGGGGAGTCTGCTGTCTCGTCCCCCTCCCTAAGCCCCTCACTGAGTGGCCCCTTCCCGATGAGAGACAGCATGGCCTGGGCCTCAGGGTCCTTGTCTAGCACACTCTTCTTCTTCTGCTCTCTCTCCTAGGCAGAGAAAAAAGATAACAGTTCATTAAATTAAAGCTATATCATGTAGAATTATTAATACTTTACTGTATGCTTGTAGTTCATTATTATTAAAGGCACAACATATGCACAAATATTACATTACCGTATGTATTTACTTCATTAACATTAAAGGTACAACCTCATGTATATACCTCATCCGACAGACCTCTATCTAATTCATTAACATTAAAGGTACAACCTCATGTATATACCTCATCCGACAGACCTCTATCTATTTGTTAATATTATAGGTACAACCTCATGTATATACCTCATTCAACAGACCTCTATCTTGTTTGTTAATATTAAACGTACAACTTCATATATTTACCTCATCCGACATACCTCTATCTTGTTTGTTAATATTAAAGGTACAACCTCATGTACAAACCTCATCAAACAGGTCTTCTCCTTCTACCTTCTTCTCGGGTCCAACAGCCCACACTTCAATCAGGTCCACTTCAAACTCGGCCTTTCCAGACAGCTGTGGGCTGCCATATGTGGTGCACTTGGGACCAGCCTTGCTGTGGCCCACACTGAATGAGCTGTCAATCCACAGACCGAAGTACTCAAACTGGCCTCCCATTCCCTGTAATTATTAATTTACAGCATGGACACCAATATCTCATATTCTGTGTCAAAACTGACAGGTGTGTCAATATAAAGAAATTATTGCACATAAATTTCCTAAAAGAGTAATCTTATATCTGTAAACTTTGAAGAACACAGTTAGATAGAGACAGAGATATAGATTTATAAATTGATAAACTCATATAGATATATAGATAGACAGACAGATATAGATAGCTATGGATATATATATATTTATAGATCGATATA